>CAJNOJ010000230.1:0-165120 GCA_905250025.1 Adineta ricciae
CTTTTACCACTATTTACTGGTAAAACTGGTGTAGTCGGTCGGTGACCCCACTTGTCTTACACCATTCGATGCAGAATGACGAGATCTATATATCCCAGAGGTTTCAGAGATATCCCAAGTACTGGAGCGAATATCAGCAGGATATACTGGTAAAATCTACTATTTTACTACTATTTACTGGTAAAACTGGTGTAGTGGGTCGGTGACCCCACTTGTCTTACACCATTCGATGCAGAATGACGAGATCTATATATCCCAAAGGTTTCAGAGATATCCCAAGTAGTGGGACGAATATCAGCAGGATATACTAGTAAAAATCACTATTTTACTACTATTTATTGGTAGAAGCGTTACTTTCAGTCGACGATACCCCACTTGTCTTACACCATTCGATGCAGAATGACGAGATCTATATATCCCAGAGGTTTCAGAGATATCCCAAGTACTGGAGCGAATATCAGCAGGATATACTGGTAAAATCTACTATTTTACTACTATTTACTGGTAAAACTGGTGTAGTGGGTCGGTGACCCCACTTGTCTTACACCATTCGATGCAGAATGACGAGATCTATCCATCCCAGGAGTTTCACACTCATCCCAAGTACTGGAGCGAATGTCAGCAGGATATACTCGAATCCGCTGCTAACTTCCATTACGTGTACATCTCGACTGAGGGTGCCGCGGGGGGGGGGGGGGGCACACGCGTATAACTTGACGGTATGGATGCGAGGGTATATAGCTATAAGTGAAACTAAATCTATTTCTATTCCTATGTAGATAGGGATTGTAGTGTGCTAGGAATATGCCACTTATATTATAAGTCGAATTAGGCAGCTACTCATTGTCGGATGTAATACTTAGGGTTCTCGAATCAGTAAAAATGTATAGCATAATCTTATATAAGATTTCGTAGCTTGTCGACCGATTACTATAGTCTATTCCACTTAGTACGAAGTTTGAGCAATAATTATAAAGCAACATCCTACTCTATTCAAGATGTCTATGATTTGCCATTCATATTATATCAAATAAGAGTCAACAAATTTGTATAAATCGATGTAATAGATAAATCTCTTTCTCATAATGATGAAAGCATGACTCTCTGGCTTCTTCATACAAAATGTTATTCAAAAACTAGCCACTCGTCTTTTTTTTTCGAGTGGATATTGGAATGAATGACACATACGTGTGCTTTTTCAACGGATACGGAAAAATGTACAAGTGATCACATAAAAGTATTGTTCACTTTAAAAGAATGGTTATTTTCTACATAATAAATCTGTTTCGCTTTCTTTTCTGTGCAAGATACATGCTGTCAGATAGCGCAAACTATCACTAAATACTTTCTAACATTTTAAATTTTGATTCGTTCGGAAGCAAATCCCCATATGATTGCACCGTTCGATGAAATATTTGATCGCACAACATCGTTTTTCATGTCTTCGGTTGAGTTTGCTAAAGGTAAAATCTATGGCGTTCTACGGGCACGTGTTGTTGCCGATAACGGCGAAGATCATTCACATAGAACCGATGAAAGTCATTACAATCTGATCTCTGTCGATGATGGTCAAGGTCAAACAACTGAACAATATCAAATCAATATCGATATTCAATCACTTCAATCTGCTAATGTTAAATGTATTTCTATTGATCCATTTAACAATCCTTCGATCCAATTTTCGACGGTTCCTATCGGCTTTACCGCTCTACCAACAGCTGATAGTGATGGTCTGGCATTGGATTTTATTCGACGACCTATATTTGATTTGAATCTGTTAATTCAATCTGAACCATTAACTGCCGATCAGATTGCAGATCGACTTGATGGTTATTTTAAACACGACAAACCGAATGTAATCGTATTCGGAACGAAATATGATGATCAACATGTTGCCACCGAACAACATTACGGTTTACAACGTGCAATGAAAGAAAAGAAACCGTCACGTGGTATTGATGATATTCATATGAATCAGATTGTTGGAAAAGATGGGCATGCTTATCAAGATGGAGCGTTATTTATTCAAAAAGAGAACGAAGAAAACTCCTACGTTGCGTTGTTTTTCTGTTTTGCTAGTCAATGTAAAACAGATGCAGAAGAAAACTAAATAAAAAGATCAATCAATCAGTTGACAACATATTCATTGCGGATATTTGAGTGAGAACCGTCAGAAATTCATCGAAGGATAATAGGTGATCTAATTCATATGTGATTTTGGTTAATTATCAACAAGAATAACTTACCTTTATCGTGATCAGCAAAATCTATCATGTTTTTGGCTTCTTCAGCAGTTATAGGTAGTTGTAAAGTATTCATTATGGTTAATAACTCATTAACATCGATCATTCCATCTATTCGAAAGATTATTCTTCGATATACAATTGAAAGAGTGTGTGGTTTACCTTTGTTAATATCAAAATATTCAAACGCGATTTTCAAATCGAGACGATGAAGTGCTTCGTCTTCTAAGCGTAGTTTTTCTTCATAATCAAGCACGAGTAATGCAAAATGTTCGAAATCCAACAAACCAGATGTACCGTTCAGTTGATGTTCAGTCAGAAAATCTTGATAGAGAATGTCCTTTCGTGGATCGTGCTCGAGGGCTATGAAAGCATCAGCAAGACGCTCAATCGAGACTAAATCAACGTACTCATTTGCAGCAAACAGTTCTATCATCTTACTCGGTTGAAAATTACCAATGGTGTTAAAAATCTGACGCATTGATTTGAGTTTATCGGGCGGAATTGCCCGTTTGTTTTTCGCGAATTCGATTAGTTTTGTCGATTTCTTTAGCAGAACATTGTTATTATCGAATAATTGAGTACTTGATGCTACATTATCTCTTCCAATCGATCGAACAGAACTACGTCGAGTCGAACTATGACTGTTTGTTCGTTTCATTGACATCAAATGAGATAGAAACAGTCTCATTTTAATTAACTGTGAAAGCGACACATGATCTAAAAGGCTAAATAGTACAATTGCACAGACATGTAAGTCTATCCTATTAGCCTTGTCAATTGCTTGTAAAAACATTTTGAAACAATAATTATTAGACGAATAATCTCTGCCAGATGAGACAAGCAAAACCATTTAGATCGATTAGAAAAAAGTACATTTTTTCACGGGTTAGCTACTTTCGAGAGTATTTTTTCTAAATCGTTATGATCATTCTTTCCATCAGCAACAGCAGCGCATCGGTACTTGGTGTGTTTTTCTTCTTCAATCAATGGACATCTGTGACCACCTATCATCATCAGCAATGATGGTACACTTTCCCTCCTCTTCCTCCTTCATCGACATGAAAAAGAAAATCACACTCTCATTTTTTCTCTCTTCATCATCATTTAAATACAACGATGGACGATCAAACGTCAGTTGTTGCCAGCAGTTAACAAATGGGACAATGAATTTCTTTTCATGTGTATCTATTCCGACGAAGTATAAATACGGATGAAGTTCATGCGCATTCTTTTACCAGTTACAAGAAGAAATGATGAACCGGTACGACGTTTTGATTGTTGCTCAGAGAGTCTGCCAATATACGAGTGACTCTGTGACAGCAGTCAAAATCTTCCACGGTTAATACTCCTCGATTCGATGTTCTGTTATGTATTTTCTTCTTTTTCTATATAATCGATTATTAAATAAATCAATCAGCTTTTGTTTGGATAACGATTAGTGTATGATAATATGACATTTAGCAGTTTGAAGATCTTTCGAGCGGCGGCCTCAGATTAATTCGCGTTTGATTTATTAAACAGATGACACGATCAAGATTAATTTAACTTCTTCTTGCATCAGTTATATAATCTGAAAATCTTATGAAATAAATAATTGTCTATTTGATCTATACATTTGCTCGACATACTACAGTATGTTACAGATGTTTCGGATGTAAAAAGTTATTCCTATACAAATTGCCGCTTGTCCGTGACCTCAGTTCTAAGGCTAGAAGGATTCTTTTTCATAAGACACTTATCCCTCATCTATTACCAACATTGATTTCTTCATCTAATAAACTAAATTGCCTATTTAGTGTTTGGTCAGCATACAAAGGTTATAACACATCGGAGAGCAAGCAAATGCCTCGATTGTCATTTTATTCGTCTTCTCCCATGTCTGTCTGTCTGTCCGTCCGTCAGACTCAATCGTACATTAACTGTAGTATATACAAATACCTACGCATAGTTTACTAGAGTACGATGCTGCTCGCGTAATCTGTCGAGAGAGAGAGAGAGAGAGAGAAGGGGAACGGGAAGGGGAGATATCGTTGATAAAGAAGGGGATACCAATCAGCCTTATCTCTTCTCTTTTCTGTATACTTGCCTAGTTTCACGGACGAGGGGGGGGGGGGGAAGAAACAAGAGAGAGAAGAAAATTCTCGGGGTAAAGACTTCTTTTTCCCACGATCATTTTTGCTTATCCAACAATAACATATACACACAGCGGACAACTTGCATTTATTCAGAAAACACGCATTCATATGGCATCAAAATCATATTTCTTACTTTTGATCACTATTCTTTCATGTCAACAATTTCTTCTCATTCAAGTAAGTCAATCTATTCGATAGCGAAGATTCACAGAGCTTCTCATGAAGACAACCGCATTCCTTGGCATAGATATAGGTCAGTCAGCCATACGAACATCGAGGGACAAAGTCTGCGCTGATGATATCTTCCAATTAAATGATAGATATATTTCTGTCATCGATAGAAACAACACTAATCAGATACAAACAAAATATACCGACGCAATAATATCTACGTTAGCCTGAAATATGTCATCATTATCTATTGTACCAAAAAAAAACGCGACAACCAATGACTTTCCTACACGGAAATGTTAAGTAAATACATCTCGGCTGTTGATAGCTATCCACCTCTAAATCGTTTATCAAGAGAAGTTCTTTCTTTTGGAATGCGAATGAAAAACCGCAAAGAATTTTAAACACGATTTTTCTTGAAGATAATTGCTATTTATGCGATTACATCATAGATACGGAACAGTTCTTGAAATATGAAAGGGCGAAGGATTGATATGTCAAGGAGCATTCCTCATTGTTCTGATCAATGTATTCTACCGTTCTTGATTCTTTTTGCTTTAGGCAGAATCGGAAACAAAGGTGGAAGTACAAGATGAAGCCGTTAAAATCGACGAAAACAAACCTTTGAATGACTTTCAAGGTAGAGCTTCCTATCGTTTGGAGTATTTCAAAACATTTTCGTGATAATAATCATAGATCGGTGTGCCAGTACCAAATGCCGTGATGGTGAAACGTGCGTTCTCAACAAGGATGGTGATGCCGAATGTGCTTGTATTCCACAATGTGAAGATCCTAAAGATGAACGTTTAATGGTATGAGAAAGAAAACCTATTCCATTCGATGTCTAATTCATGTATCAATTAGGTTTGTACAAAAGCCAACCATACCTATACGTCTGACTGTGAATTTTTCCAAATGCAATGCTGGTGCCGCAAGAAAGATGAACGTTGCACCCGACCAGAGGCAGTAACAGATGTCATCGACTATTTCGGACGATGTCAAAGTGAGAATTCTGAAAAAGTTTCAATTCACTTCGAATGATTCTTTCGTCATCGGAATAGATATTGGTGTTTGCACTGAATTTGAATTGGACGTGTTCCCCAAGCGTATGAACATTTGGCTCGGTGAAATTCTCGATGCATTGGTTCGTACGAAATTCATCACGGATATTTCAAACAGTTGCTTTTGCCTCAATTTCAGTTTGTTCGAAAAGATCTCGATGCTAAGTATGCTGTTTTGGTCGATGAAGCACGCAAAATGAAACTATCCAATACTGAAAAATGGTGGCGTAACGCTGTACTCTGGGAATTCTGTGAACTCGACCAAACTCATGATAAGTAAGTTAGAAAATCTTCCTTTTCGCGAAAATAACTAGCACTTGTTTGATACTTAAAGTGCCGTTAACAACGAAGAATTAGCTCGTTTTGTTCGATCATTAAAAGTTCTCGAACATTGCATTCAACCATTCTTAGATCATTGCGATACCGATAATGATAACAAGATTTCATCGGAAGAATGGGGTACATGCCTTGGTCTTGATAAAGGTATGAATAGAATCTCTCTTCGTTCTCAACTGATTAATTGATCTTTTCTTTTAGACGATATGGCGTTCTTGAAAACGTTCTGTTCACATTAAATCAAACGTATTTGATCCTTCATTGGAACAGTATACCGATTCTAAAACTTATGCGTACGCTTTGTGTGGCTTCTTTCTTTTGAGTGTGATTATAGAAATATTCATTTATTAAATAATATATATTTGACCGTCTGAACGAATGTATTTGTTATCAAGAAGATATAACCTTCGATTAGTACTGCTGTCTGCTTTCCCATCATTCGATCAATCGACAGGCAGACCGATGAAATATTTTCTTAAGTTTATTCTTCTTTTCTCCATTGACGATGAAAATCCAGCAGAAAAAAATATGACGTAGATAACAAAAAAAAAGAAATAACAACAACAACAATAACTAGAACAACAACAATAATAATAATCATAAGAACCGAGAAGAAAAAAATGACTATAGGCGTAAATAGATGTATGAAAGAGAAGAAAGGGTTTTATCGTCATATCAATTGAAGTTTTTATGTTGACAATGAGATTGGATGTAGAGAAAAGGCTTAAAAGAATCCAGTGGCTACATACTATGAATAGATGCAGAGAGGGAGAGAAAAAAAAGTAATGTCTTCATTTAAAATCATTGCCCATGAATTTTACTGTTTTTGTTTCAAATTGACTTCACTGATAATCGAGATACCCCCACTTGATCCATGAGATTTATTCCAATCGGTAACGCATAATGTACCTGTTGATAAAAATGTGATGGAATAGGGCTCTTGGATTGATTTACATTTGTATTCTTCGACATTCGAATCTTTATCAATAGAGACCAAACGATGATTGAGTTTATCGGGTATCAAGCATTTTTTATCGTTATCAACGTAGATCGAATACGATTGTAAGCTTTGAGGAATGTTGTATGACGATTTCGGTGTTGCATTCGAGTTATCATACTCATCGAGATGACATTTGTCTTGACGATGTGTTAAAACAAACGACGTATCGTTTCCTAAGAAATAAGCAGCATACGGATAGACTTTTTGATACAGTTGAGGTGTTGTTTGAAGTAGATGATCTTGAGCTGCATCGTGAAACGACCAAACACCAATCTCAGCAAGATTATTATCAAGAAACACGATACGTTCACCGGATGGATCACATGCTAGAAGACAAATAAGAACCGATCGATTTCTTGTATATATGAACATAATCTCGACGTTTGACAGTGCTCAAAGAGAATGACCTTCGATTATTAGATTGAATTGGAAAATAATGTAATAAGCTAGTAATCCAATCCTCAACTATGAAATAGAAATGTTTGTTGATCTCAGTGTCATCACACATGATATCTCAATGATGAATAAGACCTTGCGAGAAAACTATTTTCTTGTTGATAGATCCGAATGTGTAAATAAACTATTGAGATTTAGGTTAACCAGAACATTCGCAAAGACAACGTACCGGCGTAAACACCTCGTTCTTGAACGTATTGAATATTCCATGGATAGAATCCACGAATTTTACTTCTAATGACGACTTTTTTTGTATTCAAATCTAGGATGACAGCTTCTTTTCTTGTTGCAACCACAGCCTGCGATGCTGATCCAGTCGAATGATGAATGACTGCTTTCGGTGTCGGTAAATCTTTGAAAATTTGATGGACAACGCCATTGATATCCAGAAGAAAGACTGAATCACGGTCGAAGTTCGCTACTAATAAACGATCATCCGGTAATGCACAGATGCCTGTCGGTGCGCCAAATTTGCCATTTTCGCGGTCAAAACTACATGAAAGTTCCGAGATAAAATAGTCATGTTTATATTTCTTCAGATTGTAGACTAATTCTGTTTTGATTTTGCTGTCCGAAGCATCGTTTCCGGACGTTTTCGTTGCTTCAGATGATGGTGTGAAAGGCGGAGCATCGGACTAAGAATAAAACATCAAGATTTCATTTTTTATCTGTCAATCACGTACTCGCATGGTTACTTTCGACGAAACATTCAATGTTTGTAATTGATCAGCCACTTGCTCCACATTCTAATGTTAAAAATATCACACATAGGAATACAAAAAACAACAACAACAACAGCAGGTATAGAACAAAGGATTACCGATGATGACGATGATGGTTGAAATGAACTTTGTAATTGTCTTTCGGTATACCCATCGTTTGAATTTGCTTGTTGTTTAGAAACATCAGTTGTTGATGTCTTTTGATTTTCAGTGACTGTACTCGACATGACTATCTAACTGTAAATAGAATCACACACACAAGAATATAAATAATGAATTCAATAAATGATGATCCATACAACGAAAAGCAGCGAATCTAGTGACCTCAATAAAGTTTTTTTTCGCATATTTTCGTTCTGTTTCCATCAAAAACACTCCGTGGAGCGATCATTTCAAACAAAAGTCGTATTTTGTTCGAAATTTTTAATTAAGCTAATGAAAGATTATTTCATTGGTCGACTATTTAGCCAATGAAAAAAGTCCGATTTATTATTTTCCGATGTCTAAGAATCTTTTTTTCTTCCTTCCAGAAATACATTAAAATGTTTCCGAATGCAGGAGAAACTGAACCAACTCGTACTCCTCTTCCAACCGCCGCTCCTGTTTCCAACTGGAGTGTGGCTCTATACAGAAAAGCTGAGCCTATTGTACCATTAAATCCTACAGATATTTCACAAGGACCTGCTCCTCAGCAAGTCTACGGTTCATTCTATGTTCAACTTCAGCAACAAGCTTGTGCTACTTCACCAAGTCGATCAGATGTTCTCTATTTTCGATACCGGCCACAGCAACAAAGGAATAATGCTGATTCCTACGTACTACCGTTTACTATTGCTCAGTTATCTGATATGAAACTGTCAGCGGAAAATGCGCCACTAACATCAACCACTACAGCTTCTACAAGAGCCAATAATCTTGAGCAACAGTCGAGTAAGTAATCAATGCTATTTCTGGAAAGAAAAAACGAACATATTCATGTGTGTGAGTCATGCGAGACATATTATAATAGGCTTACAGTAAAAACAAAGTAGATTACATATGTAAACGTACTAATTACTAGAAATATCAGAAAATTTCCTAAGACTATACGAATACCATAAGCAGGTTATTTCGATAATATACCGAATGAATTAATACATATGTTTTTCAAAACAGGTGCGAACGACGCGTCAGAGAATCCGCCAACACTGCTCCTTCGTGCAAAAGCTTTTCTCGGTGTATTGGTATTGAACAGTTCAGCGAACAGTGTTACTGCAAATAGTTTGTATTGAACATTTTCCTTTTCAACAAATAAATCGTATTTATCTATTTAGCTGCTGGAATCACTCGACCTTTCTTGATCTTCGTTACTGAAGAAGTATTTATCGGACAATTATTCGACGCATATATTTTTCGTACGCAAAACGAAAACGAAAGTCAATACTCGCAGCTATTTGTTTTCTATTACTAGGTATTTCACAAATAGCTACTATTTCTTTAAGAGATAATCCTGAAGATGAAGTATTTGTTTCGGGTATCAAGTAAGAAGAAAACAAAAGAAAAACCATCGAGAGTATGTGCATGTCTTATTTGTTTATTCAGGAAGCTTTTTCAAGGACGTTGTTTTTACTATGCGGTTTATAGCAAACCGCAGTTGGACACCGCAAAATCCTTTTTTAACAAACCATATGATATCACACTATGCGCTCAACGGATGGTTCAAGGGCATGATTCCGATATTCGATTTTTCTGGTTTGTTAGCATTTCGATAGAATTGGGTTGATCAACGGGAATCTGAAATATTTAGGAATCGTGGTTTGTGCTTGCCGTTGCTTAAGTTTAATATCGATATTCGCTATTGGATACCGAAAGTTATGTGCGGAGGTATTGAAACATATCGAAATCCAGGTGAAGATATTGAATTATGGCTGATATCACGGTAAGTTTGGACGGTATTCTCCTTTGTTCTGTCAAAAAGTAAAGAACGTCTGATTCAGATTGAGTTGCGAACGAGCAGGAACACGGTTTAATGTTCGTGGAGTCAATGACGATGGCGCCGTTGCAAATTTTGTGGAAACAGAGCAGGTACTTTTCGATGAATCCGAATTCAGATGATAGATGTTCTTCTTCTTGCCAACAGATTGTTTTTCTTCCTGGACAAAGTAATTATTCATCGTTTGTGATTGTTCGTGGCTCAATTCCACTTTTTTGGCATCAACCACGCTTTCAAGTATGAAGCTTCTTTCAATATTCGTCCTCTGCATCAATTTGTCTGGCTTCTTTCTAGGTTGGCGCACATCGTATCACAATCTCACGCAGTGAAGCATTGAGTTTCAAATCATTTTTCGAGTGAGTTTAGACACGATTTTCATCAAAAGAGTTCTCTTCTTTCTCTTCCAGGCATTTCAAGCACCTCTATCGCCATCACGGCCGTGTTTTAATTATAAATTTAATTGAACAGCGCGATGATGAAAAGCGAGTTGGCGACGAATACCAAAATCTCTTCGAACTCTTAGTTAAAACATATCAATCGAAACAGAAGAAAGCGAAAGTGTCACTTGGTTATCTCACCGAGAAAGACTTCGTCTGGTTCGATTATCACGAGCATGCTCGTCAATTGAAAGGCTTAACACCTGAGCAAATCATTGATCGAATGTTAATACAAAATACTCAACACTCAATTCGGTCTGAACTTCAACGACACAGCATATTCACATATGTTGATGGAGCGACGAAAAGTATTCAACAAGGAGTTTTTCGTGTCAATTGCATCGATTGCTTGGATCGTACAAACAACGTGCAATTAACGTTGGGCATGGTCATTTGTATCATGCAAATAGAAAGTTTACAGAAAAAAGTCGATGTTAATAATCTAGTCAATCATTTAAAAGAAATGTGGATTAATAACGGTGATCATATTAGTCGAATTTATACTGGTACCGGAGCCATTGGGCAAAGAAGTAAAGTAAGTCGACAAGTTTTACCCGTAGGGATAAACCTTTAACCATTTATTTGTTTTTTTCTCTTTCTTGCTTTGAAAAGGCCAAAGATATACAACGTAGTTTCGGTCGAGCTATACAAAACAGTTTACGCGATGATGAAAAACAACAGTCAATTCAAACGTTGATCTATTCTTATGCTAAAGATTCATATTTACACGAACGCTCGGTTGCTGCTCTTGCAACTCCATATGTTATTGGTAAATCTTGTGTTTGCTCAGATGAATATAGTGTTTGATTGCTTTGTTGGATTTAGCTGATGGGATTATTCTTAGTGAAATGTTTCGTATTCGAGAACGATACACCAGAAAAGAGAAGATTCGTATTTCATTGGGTACGTGGAATATCAATGGAGATAAAAATCCCGCCTTAGACGATGAATATCCATCAATTTTGGATGCATGGATATTAAATGGGCCGGATAATTTATCTGTTAAAGACCAAAACATGACAAATGGTGATGTCGTTCCAACTATCGGTAAAACATCGAAATTACCGAAGGATATGGAAAACAATGATTTGATCTTGTAGGTTATGTTAGTCCTGACTACAAGAAGACGATGCCAGATATCTTAGCAATCGGTTTTCAGGAAATTTGTGACTTAACAGCATCAAATATGGTTTGGCAAAGGTAATTGCTACATGACTCCGTTGAATGACTTCATCGAAATGATGTATTTGATTAGTTCTGTTAACGCTACTCGTTGGGTTGATAATGTCGAAGCTCATTTCAAAAAATCCTATCCAAATGATGAATATATCCTGTTGGGCAACGATCAACTTGTTGGAGTATGTTTAGCAATATTCATTCGACGTGACCTGGCACCATTCGTCAAGTACGCATCTCTCACACCCTACCTTTCTTTCATATTCGTTACGTTCTAGAAATATTGTGGTGGATTCAGTTAAAACCGGAATGGGTGGGAAAATAGGCAACAAAGGATGCGTAAGAATGTCTTTTTCTTTCCAATGTCGAAACTTTAGACGATCATTTTGTAATTTAGGTTGCGATTCGCCTTGTGCTGTACAACACATCGATTTGTTTTGTATGTGCGCATTTTACTGCTGGACAAAGTCAAGTCACTGAGCGCAATTCCGATTATAAATCTATTATGGAGAAACTGTCGTTTCAACCACCTTCACGAGCTGTTTGGCACGATCATATATTTTTCCTGGGCGATTTCAATTATCGCTTAACAATTCCACGCGCACAAGTTGAACTATTGATGAAAAACAATTCATATGAGCAATTGCTCGAATACGATCAGTTGAAAAAAGAACATGCAGAAGAACGGGTGAGATCTCCTTTCAAGATGATTCGACGAATTGCAATTTTTAACTTTCGTTAAAGGTTTTCCGAGAGTTTTTAGAAGGTCCGATTAACTTTCCTCCAACATACAAATATGATATTGGATCAGATAATTATGATACAAGCGAAAAAGCACGTACACCATCGTACACGGATCGTATTCTTTGGCGAAGTATCTTCCCAAATGTTCAAACAAAACAGTTATATTACGGTCGTGCCGAAGTTAAAACATCGGACCATCGTCCTGTCAGTGCAATATTCGATGTCGAAGTTGAGATATGTGATGAGGTTAAAATGTATCAAGAGTTCGTCAATGTCTATGAACGATTCAAACCATCAAATGCACAGCTGATGTATCATTTGAAAAGTGAAACAAATCTGCGAAGAATTCAATTGGTCGAAGAGTTTGATATGTATGTTAGAAGAAAGTACGGGTTGGACGTAACCATCGCCGATCGATTGTAAATGAATATATTGTTGTTCTTTATTAAATGCCATGTATCGTTAAATATCGTTTAGTTTTACAACACATCATAAACAAGTTCTGTTGAATATGTTTTTTGAAAATGGCGAACAAGCACGTCAAGTTTTAGAACCGAAAACTGATCAAGTAGGGTGAAAATTTCGGACAAAAAGAACAGACTCACATTCATTTGTTTCTTAGCTTTCAAATGGCTTGACTTTCAGTAAACATTTAGTGACTTTGAATGAAGAGTTTGCTTTAAATCAGAAAATCAACCTTCTTTTCTCTGATGTCAACGAGACAATGTACCCCGAATCAACTGCTTAGTAAGTACAGCTTTAAGGTCAACCCACTCAACGCTCTATTTGCGTTCGTCGTGTAGCGAGCTCGGTTCGTATCAACAACCATCGCGTGATGCACTTTCAACTTTGCAAGATGTGACCGTTGCTGGAGTTGGTAAGATTTATATGTTTTTCCTTTTCCGTTACATTCAAATATCTAGCGCGTACTGTGTCTGATTTGATGAAATCAATCGCTGTGGATCATACATCTTCGATGTCAACGATAAAGAAAAAATATGGCCGTGTATCAATAATTAGTCTCGATCCCTCTAAATTTGCTGGGAGTAAGGAGAGAAGATTAGCGGGAAAAAAACACTTTTGCTTATTAATTCTCTAATCTGGAGATGGTCTACGTATACTTATTAACATCTGCATAAGAATAACAAGTCAACCAATGAAAATCTCTATTGTAGTATGTTCTGCCCTTCTAGTTGCCGACGGAGGTGAATCAACCAGTACCACAACAGCAACAAAAGATGAACAACGAGAACCTGAACATGACATACAAGCATTGGAGGCTATTCGAGATGCTCAACGCGCTTATGAACAACGGCGGCGCACGTATGGCGACATTTTTGAAGACGTGTCAGATTCGGATTCTGACGAAATCAAAGATGGCGATGAGAAACAAGATTCGAAATCATCACATAGTGATAGCGATGCGCCAACATCAACGGATTCGGATTCACCGTATGGTTCCGACTCCGAATCTAGTTCATCCTACGATGAATACTATGCTAAAAGACAAATACCTAAGAAAAAAGTCCATCGACACCATAAAGGTCCGTTGAAATCGTATATCGAGGAACGGATTGGTAATTGGCCGAAATATCGCTACAAGAAATACAAACGCCATAACATGAAAAAACAGGGTATACAAATTAATTACGGTAACATTCATACGAAAGAAATCAAGCACTCGTTGAAAGAAGAAAAACACGAGAGGAAAAAAGAAGACAGTCGTCCGGTAACAATGACGAACATGATGGAAGACGTGGTGAAGCAAACACCTTTTCTTTCTCTCGATCCAACACACCCAATCGTACCGACAGACCCAAACAAGAACTTGGCTCTATCTCGACACTCGTCAGAAAATGATCCAGATCACACAAAATCAACGTCAACGTTTGAAAAAATGAAACAAAAAATCAAGAAATCATTCAAACGAAAACATAAAGTATCTGCTCAAAACGCCACCGATGACGACGAACAAATGGCAACAAACAGCGAAGCCGCTAGTTGTACTAGCGCCAGTGAAGACACACACAAATCAAATCGATCACTAGATAAACTGTAACTTCTTGTGTCTGAATACCGAACTATTGTAATTCCGACAGATGAAAATTGATCGAAACGAAATCAACTCGATAACACCTTATTGTCATTTGACAACTCTGTACATTTGCAAAACAAATGCATGTCACACCCATTCTACATTTAATCTCGCTTGATAATATTCTCTATTCGAAAGAGAACGTACGCCAATTTATTATTTTGTCGATCACAATTCTTTTCGATCAATTTTTCTATTTCCTTTTTACTTAATGCAATGGCGTTTTGTTTTTCGTTTCTTATATCATACTAGTCGCGCAAAACCATGTTTTTTATGCTAATACAATACATACATACATACACACATATATATATATATATATTTGTACCTTGAAGTAATCAATATGATGAGCTAATATTTTTTCTTCGTTTTAGTTGCTGATGAAGAATCGCTTTTAGCCGGCGCAGCAGACACTGATGAAAACCAACGGGAATACAATGTTGGCGAACTGATTTCATTTGCATCGTTTGATTATCCGAATGAGCCGAGTTGTCAAGGTCAAACGGCGAATGTAAAATTTAACTTTCTATTCGATATTCATAAGAAATCAATTTTCATTTTAGGTATCATCAAATAATGATTGTTTTGATCCATTTAATCTCTATGGGACATCGTCAACAGCTAACAATGCGGAAATGAGTAAGAATGATCGTTTTCAAAAGACAAGATGCTCTATCTATGATCGATTGACAGATAACAATGAGAATTGGGCTGATTTTGATCATTATTCAACGGCTACAAGTTCCTCATTCCATGTTGATCCATTTGCACCGATTTCACAACCGATACGAGATACAAATTCACCTTTGAACATGTTCTCGTCGACGTTTGCAAACAACAATCTCTTCACTCAAACACAACCTCAGTTAATCCCCGCTCGGATGCCTTTGCCAACGCCTTCTGCTATTTCGGCATTGCAAAACTTGAATTTAAATCCAGCAGCGAAGAAAACAGATTTACTTACCGATCTGCTCGATCTTACTGGGCCACCTCCACCAGAAAGTCCCAAATTTGATCCATACGCTTAAATGTCTCTAGTCAATATTTATTCTCTATGTTGTCTCTCCTGTGATATATGTTTAGTGTCTACCTCATGTCAATTTACTAATCAAATCTCAATGCACGAAAGAGTCAAATCAACATTTTTTTTTGTTCGATATCTTTTACCACTTTTATTTATTACACTTTTTCTGTCAATGTATCCGTGTACTAGTCATTCCATATCAATGAACTTTCTTTTCATTGTAGATGAAATTTGACGCATTTCTTGCCACTGTCGGCGATTGGGGTAAATTTCAGAAAGTGAAATATACTCTGATATGTCTAACGTATATGTTGCCACCAATTATGGTGTACACGTATACATTCACTGCTGCAACACCTAATTTTCGATGTCAGAATCCTGATCTATTGGAAACAGATAGTTACAATAATGATTCGAATCACAATTATAATATGAGATATCGACCAACAGAAGCTCAATGTAATAAGGAACAAGGACATGTATCAATTAGAGAATGTCAACGATGTTATAGACAAAGCTCAGCACATGGTCAAGATGGTTTAAATAAATTAGAAAGTTGTAATAAATATATTTACGAGAAACTTCATTACGAAAAAACCTTGGTTGAAGAAGTAAAGATTTATCTTTTAAAGTTGTATGTACAGACTTGTTTGTTTTCAGTGGAGTATGATTTGTGATCGAGTTAGTTATCGCTCAGTCGTTCAAATGATTTTCTTTGTTGGTTACATGGTTGGCTCAATAGTGTTTGGTATGCTGGCTGACAAGTAAGACTACATACGTGGTAGTTCGATGTACTTTTCTATGTATTCGATAGGTACGGTCGTCGACCGATCATGAGTGTTAGTTTTATTTTAATGACATTCTCGGGATTTTTATGTGCGTTCGGTCCACAAGAATCATTTGGATTTTGGCCTTCGTACCTTATTTTTATTATCGCACGGTTTTTATTGGCTTGTTCGACGCGAGGTATATCTGTTTCTGGTTTTGTCCTTGGCTCTGAAATCGGTAAGAACGTGGAGTATTTCAAGCAAACGACTGACAAGTTCATTTTGTTTCTAGTCGGTCCAAGGAAACGCTTATTGACTGGAATTGTTATTGAATACTTTTTCGCTTTTGGTCAGTTCTTTCTTGTTGCTTTTGCGTATTTTATCCGCACATGGAGAACTTTAACATGGGCAATTTCGATTTTTACTATTCCTTTCATGTTCTTTTACTTGTAAGTATAGAACTAATTCGATTCAATGAAAGAAAAACTTCTTGTTTAGTATTTTACCGGAGAGTCCTCGTTGGCTTGTTAGTAAAGGACGTTTTGAGGATGCTGAGAAAATCCTACGAAAAATAGCAAATGAGAACAAACAACCATTCAGTGAATCCGCTTTCCGCGAGATGAAGGAAGAACAAGAGCAAGTATGTTTTACAAAATTTGTTCTTTTTTTTTGTTCAACATATTCAATTAATCGTCCGATTTAATAGAATATGTCGAGTAAGCAACATCAAGGTGGTGTCATGACTTTATTTCGATCGAGAATCATGCTGATTATCAGTGTTAATCTCTTCTTTCAATGGTAAATCACGTTCTGATCTACAAACGAACTCCACCTATTCTTTTAGGCTCGTGCAAAATCTTGTATTTTACGGTGTCTCGCAAAATACCGGTAAACTTTTCCAAAAACCATTTCAATCAAGTTTACGACAATTTGTTTTTAGGATCTTGGAAGTTAAATCCATATCTCTCATTCACTGTCAGTGCGCTAGTCGAATTAGCCGCATACATCGTCGTTCACCTCATTCTTGATCGTATTGGTCGTAAGAAACCCTACTGTATGTTCGCAGTTCTATTTGGTATCGTTGCACTTCTTGCTATACCCGTTCAGAAGTACATGACTAAAGATAGCACAGGTTCGTCCCTAGAGATGAAAAGTTTTCTCCCGGAATACAATTTCGTCTTTGAAATACTTTAGTACAAGTGGTTTGGATGAATATTATCAACGTTGCATTGAAATTTCTCGCGTCAGCATCCTATGCTATCATTTACATCTATGCTAATGAACTATTTCCAACAAATGTTCGAAATACAGGTATGGGTATCTGCTCTATGGTTGCTCGTGTCGGTGCAATTATTGGTACGTTCTGCAACGATTATTTAGTAAGTCAATTCACGAAACGACTCTCAAATGTTACACTCTCTGATCTGATTTAGACACGTATTTGGCTTTACTTACCCATAGTTCTCTATGGTATTGTTTCACTTGCGGCTGCGGTATTAGCTTTAATGTTTCCGGAAACATTAAACAAACCATTACCACAAACGGTCGGTGAAGTCGAACGCATGGGTGTAATGGGGTGAGTAGATGAAAACATTCATCTGACTGCTAACTTTGTATATTCTCTTCTTCTATTGATTAGTTTACGACCTAAACAACCGTTGAGTGTTATTGGTGAAGGTGAAGCTTTGACAGGAAAAACTGAAGATGACGTTTTAAAAGCAAATCTAGCACAGGCGGATCATTATGACGATAAATTGTAACTCACGACGTAAATTTCTACTTAATCTCAACTTAATACATTTTTCGTTATCATATCACTTGATGTTTTTCTTTTTCGTTTTTTAAATTAGTAGTGATTATTGCATATTATTCTGCTTTTTTTCTTCTTTTTTCGTTTTCCGTGTTGTGCTTGACATAAAGAGAAAAAAAAACGAATATATTTCGACCGATAAACTATCACAGTATGAGACCAGCGTATGGCATTCGATTGGTTCGATACATCTGTTCTGTCGCTTGATATTAGCATTAATTGTATTTACTTGTTGAAAAAAAGTACCGCCGCATTCGATTTCAATATCGAGTTGACATTCGATCTGTATCAATGAACATTATTCGATCGTTTGCATTTGTATATCTTCTGATCGAACAAATAAAGTTCAATATAATCGAACTTTGATCGTAAGAACAAAAAGCTTGTTTTGCATATGTATGGCATACGATTATATGCGGTATATGCCAACTGTTATTTGATTTTTCTCCTTTCGCTACGAAAAAAAGCATCTTTACCGAACGCGTGGGCTCTGCATCGTGTTGCGATTCAATTTTCTACTCGAACATTTCGGTTTTTCAATGATTGAAGATTACGAGAGAAAAAAATACAGCGTACTGTTTGTTGACGAAGAAGCCACACATGAACGGCGAGAATTAATAAGACTGCGAAGACCGAAAATCGCTATTATTTCTTGTGTTCGACCAGAAATCTCAGATACCAATGTGTGGTTACCATTATCGAATTTATTCTTGATTTTTTAGTTCGGTTTTGCTATTGCGGTAAGCGCCCTGCGACGTCATTTATTCTTCGTTTCTTTATCATGATATATATATTTGTTTTTTGCTTTAAAAACTAAATTTATTCTTTTGATAGAATAAGAAAGCAAACATATTGTACATGAGTTTGCTTTCAAAAAAGAGAAAAGAACCATTGATAGATTTTTTTCTTTCAATATTTGTAACTATGAAGAAGAAGAAAAATCGATGAATGCAACATATAAAAAAATCATTCGTCATGCTAATTTTCATTTTTTGAGTTTTACAAAAGGTTATAAACACACACACACGAATTTTACCTTTCGCATATGTGTACGTCTTATCTGCACTTAAAGAAAGAGAAAGAAAGGAAAAAAAACGATGAGATGTCTCAAATGCTCTTTCCACACCAAGCCAAAAACGAGACTCTTATTTTTTTTTGCACCTATTACTTATATTTGTATATATATTTCTCTCTTGTCAGGAAGAAGTGTAGCTAGTCAAAAGAAAAATAATGAAAGAGAAAATGCCGTCGACCACTGGTGGTGGAAATGGTATTTGTTATTATTCTTGTTCGACGACGCAATACAGCATAAAAGTGTACTTCACACTTAAGAGAAAAAAAGGGAGGAGAAGACGAGATTTGTTTTCTTGCTCGCTGTCTTTCTCCCTCTCTCTTTCTTTCTTTTTTAATAAGAAAATAAAACAGACAAACAAAACGACTGCCTACTTTTGTAGCTGACGGCAAACACCTGAGAACAAGTGTGAGATTGCATTTCATCATTAGCGTAGCTTTCTCTCTCTCTCTCTCTTTGTGGTAAGTACTAATCTGGCTTAGGTTATCAATTCATTTGACGAAAGCATATAGGCGAGAAAGAAACATTGATGATCTGTAAATGAATTGATCGCATAATGTACATTGTTTACCTATGTTGGATAGGAATGAAAATGTCTGTTCTTTTTCTAGTTATTATCGGCTTATTTACTTTTCATCTCCTATTTTTGAAATGGGACATTAAAAACAACAAGACACACATACATCACGTTAACTAGTAGACAGAACAAAGTTGTTTTTCTCTAACAATGACAATCCGTCAACAATATGCCAATGAAGAATTGGTTCATAAACTTCGTTCGATGCTGAATGACTTGCCAACACTTCGAACACGTGCGATGAAAAAATTAGAACATTGGCGGGAAGCGGCCATTAAACGACTTCTAGCTCGACAACGTGAATTAGAGAAGACTCTTCTAGATAAATTCGAACGACTCGAATTTGATACTCAACTATTCGTCGAAAAGACCGAACGAAAGCGTGCGCAAAATCAACGACGTTGGCAAAGCGAACCATTAGATTACTTAAACAAAAGCGAAATCGACCGCATCTCTACAAGTTTACGCTCAATACGAGAAGAATTAGAACAATCGAAGTTAATATTAGCCGGAAATCTTGCAAATGATAACATAGGTGAACTGTCATCGGAAACCGTTCGACACGAAAAATTAGCGGAAACATCAGCGCGCTATGCAGATCATATATCACCGAAAACAGCTGTACATACAAATTATAATTCATCTTCAACAGATAACGATCTTAATTTAGAATTGAAACGTGTTCTAGAGATATGTACCAGTCCTCAATGTTCATCGACTTCATTATCGGCCGATGAGGTAACGATTCTATTTCAACCATTCTTATCTCTCACATCTGAATATCTCGATTTTCACCGCGTTGTTGTTGTTGTTTTTTTCGTTCTTAACCACAAGAACACTAGAGATTTGGTTTCGATAAACGAAAGACTCTACTCGCATGATTAATTAAAAGTCAAAATCATTTTTCGGGCACTTTAACTAATCAAATATGAAAGCAAGCGCGCAGCCAGTCGAGAAATCTAAAGAAAATATTGAGTATTTGATAATGGGCTTAGGTGTATTTCGATTACGAAGAATAAAGTTTGCTTATACCTTGATTTTTATATATCTTTAGCAAACGCCTTTACAATCCCTCGATAGTGTCGAGCACTCCAATGATGCGAAAGCAAAACAAGCAATGTCGACAAAAACAGGTACAACATACTCACAGAGACGGCCAGATGATAGGAGCCGTCGACATGCACGTATTATAACAAACGTTCTATCGGAACAACAAGAAAACGAAATATCATCGCCAACGTCGTCATCAACAACAACCACAACTGCATCCAATAATAATCATGAAACATTTCCATTCGAATCATTTGATGATTCCATGAGGCGTTTTCAACGATTACGCGAAGTACAACAAAATCTACGTTATAAATACGATGAACCACCAACTCCGCCGGCGAAAGTGGGAGTAATTACTCAACCGATCAACATACCGATCGAACGTATCATTACACCAACGTCCTCGAATGAGAACAATGTTAGTCATCAGCAACGTCAACGCGACCATGGTGTCAATACGAGCAACAGAACACGCGATCGAAAATATCGTTCGAAAACATTGGAAGGAAATCAATTACGTGCGGTAGATAATCAAATCTATGGATGTTCAACATCGTCATTAGCGTCAAAAGCGAAACAAGATACACACAATCGAGGTGATTTACATCGGCATCGTTCGCACCGTCTATCATTTCGTCGTTCGACGGATGATGTTCGAAGTGCACAACTACATCTACGAAGACATCTCGATGCCAATGACTCAAATTGGAACGATATATGGTTAGAAATCGGACAAGAACATTGGACGAACCTGTTAGAGAATGGTTGGAGGCCAACGACAGACACGACAGGAGTCAATCTTGTTTCCTTTGCTGATTCAGGTATGAGACAAGTTCAGTGGTGATTTATCGAAGAGAAAACATTTCTCTATGCATTTAGATGATTATGGTTCGAGTAAACAAACAACTGACGAGAATTCAGTAGTTGACCTTTATGAACAAATAACACGAAACGAATACATATCCTTATTCGAAAAATTGAGCTTTAGTTACGGACGAACAATTGATTTAGGAAATGAATTTTGGCGCTTTCTAGAAATTAGTGGCAGTCAACATCTATGTCTGTACCATCAGCTTAACAAACAATTTATCTTATTCAAACCAGATACTTCTCTTTTATCATTCCAATGGCCATATGATGGCATCATTGATATATCATGGTCCAAATCTAACAATACCTGGGTAGTAGCAACACAAACACAAATAGTAAGTATATGTTTTGATCGTTCGAGTGAAATATTCGACCTTGACTTTCACCTTCTAGACAATATGCAATCGTTCATTCAGCAGAGTTCTACAGACAGTGGACATCAATGGCGATTGGCCAAAACGTATCACATCATGTCGATCGTCTATTTTTCACACTTACAAACTTCCGGCATCATCGAATACAAAAACATATAGTTCATCTTACAGTCGTTCATCTTACAAAGATCGTCCACAATTTCTTCTTGAACGTTACGATTACAAATTGAAATCGATATGTAAACATATTCTCGAATCGTCCACCATCTGGGACATCGAAGCAGACGATCTAACCGATCATTTAGCTGTTCTATGCGATTTTGCTCTACTTATATTCGACTATCAACTGAACTTATTACGTCAAATTGAAGTAACTGGTTTCAAAGTAAGTACAGATCATTTTGGCGGTTGGTTAATTGCGGATTATAATGCATCGTGTATATGGCAAATACGACGAAATGAATATTTAAAAGCGATTAAAATCTTGAACGTCGAACGGCCATGGTCAGTTATTCTTGATCGAACAAATTGGACATTAGTAACACTGAGTGAAACAACAAATCGCGCAAAACGTTTATTATTTTACACAATGAAAAATATTCCAGAAACGCTTCTCCAAACTGATTTATCTTGCGCACAGTCTCAATTGTCAATGTCATCATCATCGTCGATATCAGAATCATTACTATAGAATCGAAATGTTGTCTGTCTCTTTGTAATAACGAAATTTTCTTTATCTTTTTCTTATTCTCTTCTTTTTCTCTCTTGATGCTTTCTTTATTTTGCCATTCTTGTTACTGTTTCTAACTAATTCTATACCGAGAAATGTTTTTCTTCTAGTTTATATCCGCCATGAAATGTAAGGAAGTAAAAATTCTTCCTTTTTCTTTTTTAACCGTGATTCTAGTACATAGAATAAGCAGTTGTGTTTATTTTGATTTATTCTGTATGAATTAAAAAACGACTATTTTTTAATCTGACCCTGTTTGAACATCTCTTCGTTAGTAGAACAAGACGATCGTATCGAATCATTCAAGTTAATATATATTCAATATTTGTAAAGCTTTCTAGGACAAAAAAATGTACGAAACAGAAACAAAAGAAAAAAAAACAGAAAGGAACTATTCTTTTTCACATGCTGGCGCATCTACTTGCATAACGATCTCCACGACGTCGTCGTTGGAATCGTCCATGTGTTGAGAAGATCGTTCTTCTTTGGATTCGGCTTTGACTCGTTTTCTTGGATATAGTTTCAAATGAAAGTCTTTCACACACGAGGAGATATGTTCGTATTTCTTCTTCATCAGTAGGTATTGATTATTCAACTCTTTGTATTTGGCTTCGAATTGTTGTTCACGAGAATTAAGTTTCGCGTTCAATATGGCATTCTCTGTTTGGCATTTACCTTTAAAAAGTACAGATTGTTTTTATAGAAACATGACACTTTTCGTTTCTTCTCTCACCCAAATCAATTTGTGCTTGTTCGAGACAATCTTTCACGATTTGAATTTCGAGTAAATGATTGGCAAGTCGATTTTCTTGATTGTGACAATCAATGGGCTCATCTTTGACTTTATCTTTTGGTATCGTTGCCGATGTTTCAGATAGTTGTTTCAATCGAGCTTCATAGGATTCAACCGAAACTGCGTGCTCTTGTTTTAATTTGTTTGTTAACGCTTGCTCTGCTTCTTGAAAATCCAAACAAAACGTTCGAAGTGAAGATCTCAGTGCTTTTCCTACCGAATTTTTCGCGTAGAACTTGAAAGGTATCATAGGCCGTTCTCGAATATGTCTGGGCTTCGACTAGAGACTTTTGAAGGTTGGCTATATCATGCTTCAAAGCTTGATTTTCTTGAACTAATTGCTCGTAAGAGGGAGCAGCTGGATTGTTTGGAGAATTCTGCTTTTGTTGACTGATTGGCATTAGATTTGGTGTCGTTTGTGTACGAGATAATGATGATGATGCGTTGGGTCGATCTTCATGATAAAAACGCATAGCTACGTGAGTACCATTGATAATGTGATTACGATGACTGATGATAGAAGCGACACTGGATACGTCGGCAAATTTCACTAAAGCATCTAAAATAGAAAATCATGCTCATCAGTAATACACTAGAGAATGTCATCGTCTTCGAAGAATAGAGACAACTAGACATTTCGTAATAGACAAGATCGATTTAACTAGCGAACTTACAAAGGTCTTTCTTTGGTGTTTGTGAAGACGATTTAATAAAACATCGAAGGACTGTACCAAACTTTTGACAATAAGAAGTTAATACTGATTCAGACAAGTTATGTAGTTTCGTGATAACTACTGTTGATTCGCGATCAAAGAACATAGTATCTATTGAAGAAAAACGAAAACAATTGCAGTTTTAAAAACAACGAACGTGCCAATGAATCATCTGTATATATATATGCATACAAAGAAGAAGAGAAGATATTATAAACGATTGTCGTTCCTCTCCAGACGCATAGCACGCGACTATTAGATTAAACTGAATTCTCTACGATCGATTGAATCGATAGAGAATATGAATAAGGAAACATCACTGTTCACTTGAAAGGATGATTACAAAGGTCAAATAGATATATTATTAATGTTATTAATGGTTCAGTCAAGTTCAATATTCTTTCTTTCTTGTCGTTAAGTCGGCAGAACAGACGATGAGGGTGTGATAGTATGTTGCGTGACACCGTAAACAAAACAATTTTCGAATGAGTTGGTAATAAGAAGCTAGCTTTCCCCGTTTTTTTTTTCGAATGCTACTCATGCTTGTTGATCGACGAAGAGCGGCATCTATTCAAATCAAGTTTCACATTGTTTAATTGCAAACTGTCAGTTTATTTTTCGAAAATACACGTGTGATTACTGAAAAAAAATTAGTTAAATCTGCTTTGTTAAAACGCAAAAAAATACAAACCACATCCTATGAAAATATAAGAAGAAAAACGAATAAAGGCATGCATACAAGTCTTTTTTTTCTAAGCACAAACAATTTTTGTGTTATCGACTGAATCTCTGTTATGTTATGCGAATCCACTACCACCTGTATTGAGCATATGTGGTAGTATTGGTCTTGGAGCATGAGGTTGAGTAAATGGTGATGGGCTCATCGGTGAACTACTCGTAAGATGAAGTGGTGCTGGGTTGCCTAACGTAGTTGTCGTGGGTGAACCTATCGAACTTGTGCTAGCTAGTGGTCTATAGGAACATAGCTATATAGTAATTTATTTCGATGCACAAATATGTCATTCTTACCGAAGTGGAATGCCTCTTACCGGCCCACGCACTATTGGATTGTGAACAGGAGCAGTTAAATTGGTTGAATTTGGTACGACGGTTCCAACAGGTCCTGTTGGAAACTGAGATGAGGTAGAAGAAATCGGCGCTAATTTTACACCTCGAGAATTTCTTGAATGAAAACGATCTGTGGGAGTCACTCCAGGCGCTTGGCCATCGCCTTTGGTTGAGCCTTTAACAGTAGTACGGCTGACACGTCTTTTTTCTGTTCCGCCGCCACCACCTCGACAATATCTGTACAGAAGAATTGCAGCGATCAGAGCAGCCAATAGTATTAAAAAGCCAACTATTCCAACCACCAAGCCAACAATTAGTCCAGTGCGGTTTGAATCGGAGTTATTTTGATTACTAGATTGAAGACCGGAACCGCCCTACAAAACAGAATAAATCATAGAAGAACATAGACGATATGGATCAATAAGAATACATTCTAGTACTAATGTTTCTATAGTTTATGTTAGTAGAGTAAGGTGTCGGTAAGAATTATAAGTGGACAGTAAATACACACGTAAAACCAATTAGGTGAACAAACCAACAAATGAATATGCTGTTATCAGAATTTAATATAGTGTGTTTCTGAAATGTTACTGATAACTGGTCACATTCTACTTGTGCGTTACCACTTACGTCTGTGCTATTCGTATTGGATACTGATGCGGTAGTTGTTGTTGTTGTTGTCGTTGCATTGCTGGAAGATGATGTATTACCCGGATTAACACTCGAGCCAAATGGTGATGAAGTTGTTGTTGTTGTCGTTGCATTACCTCCTGTAACAGCGGTGGTAGTTGTGGTATTAGAAGCGGCGGCTGCTGTTGTTGTTGTCGTTGCGTTACCTTCTGTAACAGCGGTGGTAGTTGTGGTATTAGAAGCAGTGACTGTTGTTGTTGTTGTCGTCGTAGTGGTATTTGTTGAAGTCTACATATACGTTTGAGTAGTAAAAAGCGAAAGAATCTTAAAGTTGCGTTTCATATGTAGCCGACAACATGGGGAGATATGTAGACACATTTCCATTTAGATTTGTTTTTCGAAAACAAGTGAAAAGAAGTACAGTGAGACATCACATGCAAAGATGTATAAGAAAGCGAGAAGTTTTAGAAGATTTAGGCGCAGATAGAAATATGGCAACATTAAAGTGATTGAATAGACATGCAAAGTACAATCATAGTCGTTTTCGCAATATGTTCCCTTTGTGTTAGACTTACTAAGAAAGTTCTATCAAAAACTTTTGGAAAAGAGTGTAACATACCGTGTTAGAACATAATCCATTTGAAAAACTGGCACGACTTGGGCAACTGGCAAGTGATAAGTTTCCAAAGCTAGCTGTATCCGCTTCATTTGCACATGGATACAAATCTGTAATATTTATTCCCTGGGCTAGGTATAACTGCTTTAAATTGATTGAACTGCAATTACAATTGAGTCGAATGTTAGTAGTTGAATCAAGGCTGGTGAGTATGCTATTCAATGTTTGGAAGTCATTACATAAACCGTATGCGATCACTGTAGTGTCATCAATGATAACTGTACTGTCTGTCACAGATTCGGGAAGGACAATAGTTGCTGTTGAGTTTGTATTATTGGCCAATGTTGAATTTTGCGGGTTAAGAATATTCGTGACATTTATTGGATTATTATCCAGATTGATTGTTATATTTTTTCGTGTATAAATGAAAAAATCAAGGTACGTGATGGAGTTATTTCGTAGGTCGAGATAATTCAAAGAAGTCGGTGTTGGAGTAAGAACTGAATACGGTATCATTGTTAACATATTTGACGACAAGTCTAATGATGTCAAGTTTTTGAAATTACCGTTTGAGATGCTGACAGACGTTAACGTATTGTGTGATACCGATACTTTGGTAAAGTAGTCGAGACATGGAAATGTTGTGTCGCTGAGTGCTGTAAATGCTTGGTAACTTAAATCAATTTGTCGAGATGGTAAGGAGCAGAGATAAGTCGGAAGTGACGAAGCAGCCGGCGTGAATGTTACACGAGTCACGCTACTCATCGATGTGTTTGAGAGTAATGCAGCAGGTATCCGAGATGCGTTGTTGGATGTATCGTTGGTACATTGAATATTCACCGTAGTCAGATTTGTAAAAGTAAAGAAACACGTGCCAGGATTCATATCGACAGTTGCATAATGTGGATAAGTCGACTAAAATTTACCAAGCGAAACAAGAACGTGTTGAATTAGACATTGGAAAACTAAGAAAACCTACCGCGTTGAATGATGGTGCTGACATATTGGTTTTAGCTGTAAGTGCACTCTCGTCACTTTCGTTTATTCTGCAAAATCGAGGATATGTTTGAGTAAACGGTGCAGTGGAAATCGTATCGAATAAAGAATTGGCACAGGAAGAGTTGAAGAGTCTTGTGTAAGTATTGTTCTGCGAGCTATTGGAACAAATGGTATTCAGTATTGGATAAGTGGTACTAACACTTAGAACAGGCGTGGCTTGCTTCAAGAAATAAAGTTGAGCGCAACTGCAATCAATTACCGTCGTACCAAAGTCGAGAAAGCCGAGTTTTTTAGTAAAATAAGGCTCGGGTGGGTCTTCACTATTTCCGAAATACCATTGAACAACTTCTTCACATTGATTATACATTTCATAGACAACATCGGTAAAGTTTATTGTTGGCCCATTGCCGGTTAACGACACTTTCCCTGTCATACTTCGAGTCGTAATCGAAGAGTAAAGATATTTATTGGTAATTGAAGTGATTTGGTTGTAGCTGAAATCTGCACTTGTCTTTACGTCTAAAATCCACAATTCAACAGCTGTTAGTTGATTATAAGCAAAATTGATAATCTCTAATGTTGAAATATCATAAAAAGCATTGGCTGGTACCTCCGTAAGGTTATTATGTTGAAAGTAAAGATTTTTCAAAGTCGGCGTGTTGTATATCAAATATGATGGAAACATAGTGATTTGATTGTAACTAAGGTCCAGTGTGACTAAACTTGACAAGCATTCACTCAAATATCCTGTTGGATCGACGCTGTTAATTTTATTATTTGCAAAAATAACTGTCTAGAATAAGCGAGCAAAGTATACGGAGCAGAAGTATTTAATTTACTTACTATCAAATTTGGTATCATACAAATATTTGGAGGTATGGATGTAAATGGACCTGGTAGTGACTGACTGGCATTTACGGGATTTGGTAAGCCTTGTCCAATGAATACAGTAATGTTTTCCAATTGATCGCTAGTTAAATCGGACAGTCGAAGCATTTGATTACTGACATTCTGTGGACATGCGAACGTCATGGTTTGTCCAATGATAGATCGATTACATTCATGTGTGCCTAAATATGTCTATGTGGAGGAAGAAAGTAGTTTAATCGATTGAAAAAGCACGGAAGAAACGAAATACTTACTTGCCATAAGAATGGCATTATCAACAAAATAAAAGCGTAATTCATTGTGTTTTCTCGTCTATTCGATTGTCTTTTACATAATACAAATGTTCACCGGATAGCAAAATCTAGAATTAATCAGCAAAGACTCGTGTCGATCTCTGTCGAGAAGGAAAGAGAATTAATATACAGTTTTTATTTCTCAAAAGGATTTGAAAATGACTAGTTATGATTGATTGACAGGAGCAATCTTTTGAAACGAAGTCTGCACTTATTTAAATACATATATGATGCATTCAATTTCATACAAGTTTAAAAAAAGAAGAAAAAAGCCGAAGGAGGGGGAAAGAGAAAGAAAATTACGCTTGTAGCAACAACCATGGAGACGATCGCGATTCTTTGATTACGTTTAGTTTGTTTTCAAATTTGTATCTCACACAGCAACGAACTATGATGAAGCAACCATCAGATATGCTCTCTTGGTTCCTAAGGATGTATCATTTGAAACTGCTACCGTTGAAATGATTAACAATCGTATCTAACGAGAAAAAATGTCTTGTTTTTTGTTGTCTTTGGAATTTTAAGTATATTTGTACTTTCTCTCTCTACTCCAGTTGACTATGTCAATAATTTAGTTTGCTTTCAAGCAAAACTTCTAATGAGTTCAAAGACCATACTCTGCTGGAATTTCATTAAGAAACATCTATTGCTTCAATCAGAAGTAGCGGATGAACGCATGGAAAAACACTGCAATGTGAATTGTATCACGAATTGGCTTTTTATGACGATACTTACTTGAACAAGGAGCAAAATAATTCGAAACAACATATTTTCGTCATAACAAAAGAATAATATTTTTCGGAACACATGGAAACTAAACAGTCACAGAAGTCATGACAGCAAAAATATTTCTATGTTTGTTTGTTCTCGCACTCATCGTCTAATACCTTTCTTTAGGAAAAAAATGCCTCTCGTATATAGAAGTGTGCTTTTTGAAGAAAAAAGAAAAAATTTCTTTTGTCGTTACCGTTCGAAACATCGATTTTTACTCTCGATTTGTTATCTAAGGTAAATAAAAAGAAAAAAACCGACCAAGTACAATCAAATTGATCGATTTGCCGGAATCTTGAACGAAGCACTCTTCTACTCGTACTTCTCTAGTTCAGCCCCACCTCTCTCGAACGATTTCATTCATATGAAACAATGAACAAAAAGAAGATAAATTTCCAACTGAAACATATAATGAGATTAAACAATAATAGAAGATCGTATAATAATAATAATAAGAAAGAAGTCCTAAAATTGACATGCTTGTTTACATATATGTAAATAAATTCGTCCGTGATTCCGCTGGAATAATAATACATCAAGATGCATTCAATCGAGGAAATTTGTAGATTTCTCTAAATGTATCCGATGAGTTAAGCATCCAGACGTTCGTTTCGTTTCTTTGGCAACCATAGTTAAATTTTATTGTGTAAACGTGTCATTACTTTCAAACCCACCGTTAGTGATGACGGACTATCGGAATACTACTTAGAATCTTGTCTCTATAAGCTGAAATATGCCATCAGTATGTCCTTCTGTATCCTTCAGGCGCAGGTAAACAACAAATTATTGACACAATGTAAAAGAATGGGTTATTCATCCTTTCTCACATTATTCTCGCTTAATTTTATCAGTCTGCTGCGTGTGCGCGTGTTTTTTCACTTTCTAATTGCATGATGTTAGTGTGTTGTTTACGAGAACGAGTTATTTATCGATATAAGTGGGAGTATAAACAGTGGTAGAAAACAAGAAAGTGAATACAGGTAAGAATCATTCCTATTCGTATATTATGCACGATCAATGGTATTTCGGAGTATGTTAATTACGTCGTTAGATTTCATTTCCACGAGTATGAACTGTTTTTCTTTAGAGTGAGCAGATTTTAGATGGACTGTATTTGATCGAAGTTCTCCAATCGGGCAAATTTGTCACGTTTTCACCGGAACGTTCGACATTAGTGCAGCAAGATCAAAATCTTGAAGTAAGTGTACAGATTGTTTACTAATTCAAAACTTTTTTTCCTTTCAAAATGGAATAGAACGATGGTGAATCACAAATCTTTGAAATTCAGCATATTGGCTACCGAGATTTCATTATTCGACATCATGTAACCGGTTTTGTACTTACTGTTCATAAGTAGTTATTTCTCGCCTCATTTACATACAGCTGAAATTGATTTTTTTTTCTTGTTTAATAGCGGTTCACCGTCACCGTGTGCGCCAGTTGTACTTTGCCGTTATTTAGGAGCCCGTACACCATATCAAACAGTCAATTTCGAACGATCGAATGATCAATCAAATGACATGTTAATATACATTAAACATACACGTATGGTCCTTGATATTGATGGTGGGAGTCAAAATTCGAACGCTCGTCTCCTTCAAGTTCCATTGAAAAAACATAATGCTGATCAGACCGCTCAACGATTTCGTTTACATCGTGTTAGTGAGAAAATCTCGCAGCAATTAACGCCGACAATTCCAACTGGATTCTTTCGTTAATTTGCAACTTTTCTTTTTTCGAACTGTCAGATGAATACGTTGTTAAATATCCTGGTGCTTGATGTATTTTAATTTTTATAAGAAAAAAAAAAGAGAAGAAAAGATGAAAAGAAACTACTTGTTCGATTAAGCTTTATTAATAATGAAGACATCGTTGGGTTTCACTTGTTGTTTGCCTATACCTGGAAGGAATTCAGATGAATACTTAAATGGTAAACTACCTTTTGTTTGCTGTTTTGTGTTCATGTTTGATGGTGGTCGACTAGTAACTGTAACTCGTCGAATGGTTTCGTCACTTGTCGTCGAGGATGTTGATGATGATGAAGACGAAGATGATGACAGAGATGAATGTGATTCTTGTTTTTTCGTTGGGCTGCTTTTCTTCTCGGAATTCGTTATTGCCTCATCTTGACTTGCTCGTTTCGAAGTCTTCTGTGAAGGACGATGATCGAACAAACGACTCCAACTTAAATTACGCATGTAGGAATCGAACGATGACGAATTGTAAAGATTCGAATGGAGTGGTTGACGATGCTTTCCTTTTGGTTTGCTTTTGCTCATGTAAGGAACGATCGCGTAATTGAATGGTTGAGGAGGTAAAGGAGCACGTGTTGAAGGAGGAGGATTACGATATGGTGATGGACCATAGTAGGGAGATTTTTGTGTAAGTACCAACTGGTCTTTGGCTGGAAGAGCTTGATGAGGCATACGGATTTGAGGCATCATTGGTGACACTTGTTGATATGGTACGGCCATTACCAAACAGTTTGGAGGTAATGGTGTTCCATTGATAATAGCTTGGACGGCTTGAGACATCGCCGCTTGGATGTAAGGAGTAGGCGTTGGGTACGGATAGTTCATAGTTAGTTGAGGGTGCAATTCAAATGAATGCGAAAGTTCTTCTCTCTTTCGTTGTCTATTTTAGTGTTCACACCTTTTTGAAACACGTCTAAAACGAGAAAATGTCCAATAGATATTGAAATGTGTTCTATACCTTTTTTAAAATTCTCATCATGATCAACGCAAGGCTGCGATTTAATCTCTTACCCTCAAACTTGCCAATGTACAGTGAACAACTCTCCCTCTCTCCTACAACTATAGTGAATCTCAACGTCGTAGATCTACGAATATCAACGAGAAAAAAAGAATCTATTGAAAGCATTTGGAACTCCTTTTTTCTTTACTGCAGGTATTCTCCCTATTCAATGAACGATAGGTCATGCCTCATTTCCTTCGCTTAAGTGTACGTACATCCTACCTTGACTTCTCTCGTTCTTTCTTGCGCTTCTGCTCATATATTCAGTTAGCCTTCGAGAAATTTTTCTTTTCTTTCGATAATTGTTATCTATCATAACGTTGAAAATTGCACCGAACGGCAATCGAATAACGTTCATATATATAAAAAAAAAACAGTATCTTGTCATCACCATTCATATGACGTGAAATCTTGATAGAGAATGCGTATGAACAACTATATGTACATATTAATTAGATATCAGATGTGTCATTTCGAAAAATCAAAAACGACGTAACAGTTGCTGATGGTTTCGATGTATTCTTCCGAAAGAAACGCTTCTAACGTCTAGAACATCCTTTTTTTGTTCTCGAACGAGGCATTCAGAGAAAAAAAGAACGCTGAAGAGTCTTGAGCTACCCTTATTGTCTCTTGGGAAGCATTCTTTGCCGCAGACTAAAAACAAAACTCAACAGTCTCAGACGCATGATGAATTACATCAAACAACGTTTGTCATTAGGAGATCTTTCCGATGATTGCATCAGTCAAATTAACAATACATCGAAAAGATCGGTTTCTTCGATATCAGAATCGAAGTTTTCTTCAACTAACAAATCGAAAATATTGTTTATTATTGATGAACCTTATGTCGACTGGTGAACAGGAATGAATGGCATGTTGTTTTTGTATCTATTTTTTGCTATCTTAGGAAGAAATATTTCAAAAACAGAAAAATTTTTGCCGATTACGACATCCGAGTTGAACAGGTTTTATTTGATGTTTAAATGTTGTTCGTGTGAGAGACGTATTTTTGAATATAATCTATTCTATATCGAACTCTTTCAGGCGACTTTTAAAGAAATCAACTTATCTGCGTATTCGAATGGTGGAATACTGATCAATATCAATACGTATCGAAAAGGAATTCCTATTGTTCGGTATGAAATGAAACTTCGAATTTCTTTATCTATGAAATACTTGCATGAAGATCATTCCATCCGGATTTTGTCCTCGTTCGACAGTATGTCAAAGATGTGAATGTTAATTGGATCAGTATTATTCTCGGCATGCAGTATGGAGCGGTGCCAAGTGTCAATTCAATGAAAGCTCTATATAACTTTCAAGATAAACCTTGGATTGTATGCTTTAGTATTTCTTTTCTTCGTGGATATTCTTTTGTTTTGAAAACAGTATGCAGAATTACGGCAAATTCAGCGACGACTCGGCGAGGAACAGTTTCCATTGATTAATCAAGCTTATTATCCAAATTATCGCAAAATGGTAAATAGATTTACTGAGTTATACGTGATTGTCGTTTCATTTGTAGTTTATTTCACCACCACATCCATCCGTCATTAAAATTGGTCAAGCACATCAAGGCTTAGGAAAAGTATCTGAGCTTAAAAAACAATTATTCAAATGTTTCTACTGTTTTAAATGTAGATTTTGGTCAAAAACACGGCGGACTATCATAAAATAATGAGCATCATTGAAATGAGTCAATGCTATTCAACAATTGAACCATATATCGCTGGTCGATGTGATATTTTATTACAGAAGATCGGTCAGCATTATAAAGCATTAAGGTATCGTCGATTATGACGAGAACTTCACAGAATAGAGAGAAGTGTGAAAACCAATGTTAGCGAATGTCGAGAGAATACTAAAATAAGACTAAGGTAACGAAGAAAATATCGAATGTCAAGTATGAACTCATTAGTAATCATCGACAGGATGTGTGGATGTGTAAACTATTCAGTAGGCTACTTTCTAATTAGCATCATTCTTCATTTAGACGAAGATCATTATCGAATAATTGGAAAGCGAATATCGGTTCGTGTATCATTGAAGAAATTCCATTGACCGAAAGGTTCGAATTGACAAAACGACATTCCATTTTCGATCTTTGTGTTCAAGATATCGTTTATGGCTTGACGAAGTCAGCCAATTGTTTGGTGGACTGGATCTATGTGCGATTGAATTAGTTCAAGCAAAGGATGGAAGAGAATATATCATTCAGGTGAATGATTGTACAATGCAATTAATCGGCGAAGATCAAGAAACTGATCATCAACGAATCGCTGATTTAATCTTACATAAAATGGAAATCTTCTGTCGACCGAACGAACAAATGACACTTTTAACGTAGATTACAAAACTGTTCTTAGTAATCTTGACTTTTGTCTGTTTATTCAAAGGCGAGCACCAAGTTTGATTCAATTGCCTATATTTCTATCGGATTATGAACAAAAGCACTTTTCAAATGAACATGTTCGTTGGCGATTACATCGAAAACATGTATAAATGACCAGTTTTTTTGTGTCTATTTAACATTTGGATGTTTAGACGACCAACCGTCTAAGTAGCTTCAAACAAGCAGTTTCGAACTTTTTCAATCAAATGTATGTGTTGCTCTACATCTAATTTTAGTTTATTTGAAAGGAACTTTTTGTTTTAGAATGACTTGAAGCAAAACTGGACTCAGTTGTGTGTTATTTCCGAGAGAGAAAAAACACGTAAAATGTCGGTTTGATTCTCATTTCATAATAAAACGAACATCAATCAAAATACTTCCTTTTGCTTTTTTGTCGAACACGCATTCTTTCGTTGTAATACGAAGGGTAATAAATCTTATTTTTTTGCATCAAATTGTACGCGTTTACGATGTTTACTACACATGTGTAGACAAGATATTATGTTATGTTTCATTGAGGGCAAAGTGCAGTCAACGAAAAAGGTAATGCTTCTTTTTTCTCTTCTCTTAGTATCGACTGTAGACTATACGTACATATAATGTGTGTATAAAAGTCACAATCACACCCCCATCGACTACTTCTTTCTCTCTCTCTCTCTCTCTGATTTATTTTTTCGTTTGTATGCTTCGAACAAAATTACGGTAGTGTGTTGCTGACACTGATTTTATATTTTTCTGTTCGGCTTGAAAGAAAAAGCGTGCGCAAGTATTTCGACTGAATAGCTTACATTTTTATTTCGATTTCAACCGGTTACTATGTTGTCAAAATCTTCGCGCATATGTCGTTCGTATCGAGTCATACCCTTATCCATAATCAATGCTTCGTCACGTGCTTCTTCAACAGCAGTCAAAGCTGACGATCGTCCAGTAAAATTAACGCAAAGCTATTACCATCATGCATCCAGTGTACCTTTGTTGTATCATACAGTTGGACAGCATTTGAATATTTTAGCTGGGGAATACCCCGATCATCGATGTTATACATTCAAAGGTGAACGCAATAAATCTTACACATACAAATCATTCCTCGATGAAGTCGATAGTTTAGCGACGCGTTTAATCGAGCTGGGCTTCGAGAAAAATGACCGGCTAGCTGTCTGGTTACCGAATACATCTGAGAATTGTGCACTGACGTATGCAGCATCGAGAGTTGGTGTCATCAAAGTAAGTAAAACTTGGGATAAGGACGCGGTTTATTGTTCGTATTAAGGTAAATATTAATCCTGCGTATATGGGACGAGAATTACTCTATTGTTTGAATAAAGTCGCTTGTAAGGGTTTAGTGATGCGACCCAATGTAAAAATTATTGACTGTATTAAAATAATCAATACGATAATTCCTGAACTTAGTGAAACAAAAGGTGAAATCAATTCGAAATCGATTCCATCATTGAAACATATTATTCTAACACCGGGTGATAACGGACAAACAATAACTACACCACCGGGTATGCATTGTTATGTTGATCTTATACGCAAAGGTGGTAACAGCAAACGCGATGAATTACAAGCGCGTCAGGCACACTTAGACGGTGATACTCCACTTTCGATTTTTTATACTTCGGGCACGACAGGACAGCCGAAAGCTGCTACTTTAACAAATTTTAATATGTAAGTTCGTTTAGAGAAAAGTTTCTGTTTTTTGTTTATCTATATACGAATCATTTTCTCTAGGCTTAATAATAACTTTCATCTATGCTATATTTATCCTGAACTAATGAGCCGGGTTTGCTGTCCGATACCCACATTTCACATATTCGGTGAAATTGCCGGAACGTTGAATATCAATGTTCCGAAATATTTTACGACTTTTCCAAGTATATTACCAGATACGTTGGAAACCATGCGAACTGTTCAGGAGGAAAAGTGTACAGCGTTGGTTGGCGCACCGATTATTTTTCGAGACATACTTGCACATCCAAAAAGAAAAGAATTCGATATGAGTTCTCTTCTTTTCGGCATCTTAGGTGCCGCACCTGTTAATCCGGCGTTAATCGAACAATTGGAGCGTGAAATTCCGATTAAGACAATTTCACAAGGATTCGGTCAAACGGAAAATGCGGCATCGATGGCAATGAGTGTATTTGCTGAAAATGACAAACAACGGCGGTATTCATCAGTTGGAAAAGCTCTACCACGACTTGAAATGAAAATCGCAGATGCAAACGGAAAAATTTTACCTGTCGGTCAAGAGGGAGAGATTTGCGCGCGAGGTTTCAACATAATGAGAGGTAAACTAGTTTATTTCATGTAAATTTTAAAAAATACATTCGGTCAATCTTAGGCTACTTCAATGATGACGAGAAAACACGTGAAACAATCACTCCGACTGGTTGGTTACGAACCGGCGATTTAGGTGTTATGGATGACCAAGGTTATGTTTATTATCGTTCACGCCAGAAAGAAATGGTTATCGTTGGTGGAATCAATGTTTATCCAGTTGAGGTTGAAAATTTTCTCCTAGAACATCCAAGCATTGGCGAGGCACAAGTCTTCGGTATGCCTGATAAACGCTATGGTGAAGTACTCTGTGCATGGATTAAACCAAAAGCAGGAATGAAAATTAATAATGTGGAAGAAGTGAAAAATTTTCTTGCATCAAAAGTGGCTTTCTTCAAAGTGCCAAAACACGTGAAAATTGTCGAATCATTTGCACCTTTTACCACACCAACTGGCAAAGTACAAAAATTTAAATTGACTGAAGCAATGGTGAAGGAAGCTTCAGTAACAGCGTAACCTATGTCAAAAAAGTCTTGATACAAAAAGTTATGTTAATTTTTTATTTCAACTAATTAACAATATTGATTAACTGTTTTTTCGTATGAAAGAGCAAAGACAAAACTGTAGAAATCTATGAAGAACACGCACTATAAGGTCCATGATCGTCGATTTTTCGTAATTGTTTCCTTATCCCTGAAAATATTGATTGGACAACTTTTACATCAAATTCTTCTATTTTTTCCATAATTCTTTGTTTCAACTGATGAATATTTTCGACTTCCCACCCTTCGTCGTAAACCATATTGTTGAGTATAGACCATAAAGTTTCGATAGGACGAGCTTGTGGACAATTTTGAGAATTAAAATCTCGCGTCACAAATTGTACATTGTTTTGATCCAAATAACGAGTGATGCTATTGCTGTAATGAGATGAAGCTAAGTCAGACCAAAACAAAACCTTGTTCTTCGAATGATACATTGATTGAGATAAGTTACTTCATTAATAGCTTGTTGTTGTTCAGGAAAAAAAGGTGATGAGATTCCATTTGTTGATATTGCAATCCGAACTAAAACTTTTCGTTGATATTTTTGATTTCGTTTAAATTTTACTTGTGGTGGTGTCTTTCCTTTGTCTGATGAGTAAAATCCACGATTAGTTGATACTGATTCATTAGATAAAGTAAAATATTTTTCGTCATCTATAATAAGTTGAAAGTCATTGACCATATTAACATCCGATACAGTCAACGTGCTCTAGTTAGAACTTCTTCTAATTGTTTGTCGATATATTTTGATGATCTTTGTTTTTTGCGGTATTTAATGTTCATTTCTCTTAAATGAGTACGAATAGTTTCATGACTGACTGGAAATTTTAATCTTAATCGATGTAAAGAAACACTTGTCTTGTGATTTACAAGACGTTTCAGTCGAGTCAGTTGTCCTCGACATCATTTTCTCGGACGTCCAGATCTTGGTCTATCGGTGATATGACCTGATTCATCGTATTTTTTTATGATAATTATATATAATTTGACGTGGAATTTTTTCTGTCAAGAAGTGATTTACGGTGACGTTTTTCTTCTTATCAGCAATATTGACATAGAATTGTACAATACGCTTTTGAAGACTCTCTTTTCGACTTTGTCATTTTTAACGATTTACTTCATATCAACGGTTTTCATTCAAATAGTGATAGCTCTTGTGACGGTCTCTCAGCCAACATATAATTGAAAAAAAACAGATGCCGCTAGCGATGATTAAAAGTTGATTAATCTTTGTACCAAGGCTTTCTTGGCATGGTTAATAGATTGTGTCAATCTCTTTTCTTTTACATGTTTTTATAATATTTTATAATAAAAAAAAAGAAAAAACAAAGCAAAATAAATGAGAGAAAAAAGGGGTCTGTCATCCGTATATTTGCACTGTGGTTCTTATCGGTTGTTTCGTTCTTTTCGAATATCTTATCTTTCTTCTACGGTAACACTCGTTGTTTGTTGTGCTCTATCGTATATCTTTTATTTTTTCGAAAGTATATAGATATCGTTGCGCATTTACAGTTTCTTCACTCTGTGACCAACTGAGAAGAATATTTCATTCTAGACTAGTTTTCTATCCATCGCTATGTCGACGACGACAGCAATAACACCCGTATTTGATCAAACTGTTGCTGCAACTTATGTCAATCTTGCAGACGAACGTGTTGGCACTCAAATCGTGTCTGTTTCGGATGAATTCTTTGCGGCAGCTGTTCGTATGCTCGATCCGAAACCGGCTGTTTTTCACCCTGGACGATTCGACGATCATGGTCAATACATGGAAGGATGGGAAAGTCGACGAAAACGTGTCGCCGGCTACGACTGGTGCATAGTACAATTAGGTTTACCCGGGAAAATTGTTGGTGTTGACATTGATACTAGTCACTTTACTGGAAATTATCCTGTTGCTGCTTCTCTTGATGCGTGTTACGTTAAAAACGGAGAAAAGCCAGATCATTGGGAAGAGATTTTACCTGCCGTTACCTTGGGTCCAAGCGCTCATCATTATCATGGTATTCAAGTTAAAGGGAATTGGACACATGTTCGTTTGAATATCTATCCAGACGGTGGAATAGCTCGACTTCGTGTTTATGGCATTGTTCAAATTCCAGACGATCGATTGAAACAAGAGATTGATTTATTAGCGATTGAAAATGGTGGTCGCGCGATTGCTGCAAGTGACGAACATTATGGAAATCCTTGGGCATTGTTACGTCCAGGACGAGGTATTAACATGGGTGATGGTTGGGAAACTCGGCGACGACGTACACCAGGCAATGAATGGTGTATACTAGCATTGGGCAAACGTGGACGAGTATCACGCATTATAGTTGATACTGCGCATTATAAAGGAAACTATCCCGATCGATGTATTATTCAAGCAGCGAATGTAACCATCGATCATAGTAAATCTGTAGTCACTCAATCGATGTTTTGGCAAACGTTATTACCTGAACAGAAGTTATCAATGGATGCTATTCATACTTATGAAAAGAATCAGTTGAATGATTTAGGTCTAATAACTCATATACGAGTGAATATTATACCCGACGGTGGCCTTTCGCGTGTTCGTCTCATCGGACGAGCTGAATGAGATGGGCAAGAGATTGATATAGTTTCAATTTCGTGATCATTTAGATTTCTTCCGTAATATTGTTTTATCACAATAAATAGTCATTATCTTCACATGAATCATCGATCGTACACATACGGATTGGATTATAGCTGTTATTGTGAATCATTAGATAAATATGTCAATAAGCTGGGCTACCCCATATTTTCATATATCGTTAATTAGTATTGCAAAAGATGAAATGAGTCACATAAACATATTGGCATATATTTTCCTTGTAACTAGAAAGAGAAAACATTAAAAAATCAGCTTGATGACTCATCCGAAAGTATGAGTTGTGTATTGTGCAATACCAAACGCGTAAATAGGCAGTCGACATCTCTTTTCATACAGCAAAGCTGTGTCGACAGAAATTGATCATAAATTATTCACCGGTAAACAATGACGGACGAATATCTTCCAGTCTCAGATCTGAATGAAGCAAGTGGTGAGGTTGAAGAAAGGGAACTATTAGTGACTAATAAAGGTACTGACTGATAAAACTGAGTGTTGCTTCTTATCGACTACTTGTATCGAATCATTTAGATGATCAGGAAACATCAATTGTTAATGAAAACGGTTACGAGTCAGAATGTAGCTCAAGTTCACGTAGTGAACACGACATAGCATCTGCAGCTTTGGAAGTGGAAGCTGATGCATTTACAAGATTTATCGAGCGACAACGTATGGAAGTTATGTTTGAATTACGTCGTTTACGTTTAGGCGAACGGCCAGTAACAGGTCAACCTAATCGAGAACGAATCGAGACATTTCTCAATAACATTCAAGACCATCAACAAGACGCTCGAGTACCAGCTGCACGACCGCCAATACCTAGTGCACGCATGGCTGATATCAATTCATTAGCAGACCGTCGTTGTGTTTCGCTTGCTTTGAGCAGTGCTGCATTTCGGCAAGATCTGGAAAATGCTGTGCGACAGTCTATTCGCACAGTTCCAACTCCAGTTGTTGTTCAACAACAGCCGCGTCCACACGTTGCGCCAACTGCTCTTGTTCAACAGCCACGTTCACAGGTGACACCAATTGTCCCTCCAGCTCCTACACCACAAGTCCAACCGTCTCATAATACACTCAACGTTGAAAGGTATTTTACATGAAATATTCATTTATTTCATGTCCTTGGTTCCTATTCTAGACGCGAACGAGAAATCGATGCTTGGCAAGCTATTACTCAAATGCAACGTGAGCGAATTATTGTCGAAATTAGTGACTTAGTCCATCGTCAATTGGTGACAAGTGCTCTAGAGAGTGACTTTCGTCGACATTTAGAACAGAACGTTCTGGTAATCTTTCGTACATTTCCTATATGTCTAAAATTAATTCGATATTTTCGATTGACAGAATCATATCGCGCACGATGCACCTGCTCCGCAAGAACAACTGACAGTGCCACGAGCTGCCCCGCAACTTCGAACAACCGCTACAGCTGCCGTCGCACAAGCTGTAAGAATTTTCTTTGAATAACAACACGTTCTTATCCTTTGCTAAATTTATAGTCTACTTCGAATATCGATGCATTATCTACTCGTCTTGATTCTATGCAACAAATGCTTCAAATGATGTTCACTATGCAGATGGACATGCAACGATCATTACGTCAAGAAGTTGCAAGTGTTTTAGCTCAACAGACTACTACAACAACGAATGCATCAACTGAACCTATGGCTTCGGGTCGTTGTACAATTTGTTTAACTGCTACTGCTGACACTGTTCTTTATCGGTGCGGCCATCTTTGTGTTTGTTACATGTGTGGATTACAACTGCAACAACAAACATCTGTTCATGGCATTAAATGTCCTGTATGTCGAGCTCCAGTCGACGATATTCTTCGTGTGTACCGAAGTAGTCGTGATGGAGAATAAATCTCTCAAAAACAAATATTCAATTCCCTGTTTTCTTCTCATTTTCTTTTCTTGTACAAATAAAGCGACATCAAAATGCAAAAAAAAATAAACGATACTTTTTGTACATCTTAGAAAACGAAATCACCAGCTTGTTTTTGTTAGAGAGAAGGATCGAATTCGGTTCCTGTCCGGGAAGAATCAAGCTCGACTTGAGCGACTATACAAGTGAAAGACTTTCTAACAAAAACGTTTCGTGCAATCGGTTTTCTAAGCGCTTTGTTAAGCATTTATTCGACCATACAATAGTTCTAAAATATACATGACCAAAATGGTTTATTTTGTTATTCTACATCTTGTGCCATTCGTGAGAAATGTTGATTAACTACAGTAAAGACAGAAAATGTTTTCAAAAAGTCAAAGTCAATTAATTTCGAACATACAGTATTGTAAATCTTTGAGATATTTTATCAATTCTTTGTCGTTGTCGAGAAGTATTCCATCGGATTGCGACTCATCGTCGTTGATGAAACTATTGTTTACAACTAAGTATCCCACGTTATCATTTTCTTGTTCATCATCATGAATTGATTGTTCTCGTGCTAATTCGTCTAAAAGACGATTGGCAGTTGTGATAAGTTTCTCCTGTTTCTCATCGACATCTAAATCAATTTTTACGTTAAATGAATTTGAAAGAAAATTCTAAAGTCAGTCTTACGGTAATCGATCGGCGTTGCCAAAAGCAACGAGCAAGTACAGAAGATTGCCAGTAGACCAAGTGAAAAGAAGTGCATTGTTTAGCTTTCGTTTGAACACAGATCGATATGTGCAATATAAAAATGAGATCTTGAAAAGAAATAATGACTTTTTATATTCTATATTTGAAATGACAATCCCATGTGTGTTAAAAACAGAAGAGAAACACACAAACAAAGAAAAAGAGTGTCATACGCTGATGCGTCGTTCTCTTAATGAAGATATTGCGTTTATTTCTTTTGCCCTCACATATTTCATCTTTTGACGAGCACCAGAGCCTATGCTTGAAGTTTTTGCAAAAGATACCATCGTAATTCGAGTTTATCTTATTCATAAATTCCGTTATATATTAATGAAAGCTAGTTATTTATATCGTGCATGATTTTTCTTTGGATTATCCCATCAACATTTCTGTTTAATTTCGAGAGTTTTTGTCGTTCGATAAGTTTTATGCGCCTTCAAACTGAAAAACTAAAAATATATAATGACTACCAGGAGGCAATGAACGTTCGAGTACGAAGATGATCGTTATAATTGGCTTAATTCCATAAATGCGTCAAATGTAGTATTTAACTGAATCACGTTTAGATCTCACCCTAAAGTAGGTGGGAATGCGTGGTAGTCGTTTTTCTAATGATGTGTATCGGCGTCATTCTCGTTCAATTTGTGTACCTGTACGGCAGACGTTCTTTGGAGAATGATATAACGTCATTATGTGATCACATTTTTTAGCTAATCGTACAATAGACCTTGCAGCTGACTTCGTCGTGCCCACTCTTCTTTTAATTATCTTGATAGCATAGAAATACGTCAAATAAAAAGTACTTCGAGTATCAGTAGATATCGAAGTTCGAATTACCGTTCTTGTAATTCATATTAGGCAGTTCACGTTTAAAGCGGGATTATAAACGGAACAGAAAACCTCGCATAAACATACCTACACGAGGAACATCGGACAATTTGCACACAGTGACAGACCAAAGTAGTCCGAAAAAAAACGAACTAATCGACATAAGCAAATCATATGGCTCCCAACATCACATTCGTCTAGGTCTACCTCATACAATGGTAATCCATAGACAAGTTCAATTCGACTATTCAAACGCTCACTTGAGCCGGACCATTTATTTGGCCTGTCATAAGATGACGGCACTGTCCCTCACCCACATCCTCATCAGGCTACTAGAACTCAGACGTTGATTTTTTTCCAATTGACCGAAAATATGTCAGTTGCTCTATCATGTGTCGATCCTGTCTAAAAGTATGATCAACACTGTTCTACATCATTGTATTCGGCGAAAGTCACTAATCAATTGATTTTCTTTAAACATAAACTTTGATATTTATTCTTAACCGGGTCGTTTTTCAAATGGAGTAGACGAAAAAATCAAGAACTAAATTGACATCTTTATTGTTAATAATACGCTACACAGAGAGCACCCGATGACTCATTTCTTGCGTTTAAAATAGCCAATTAAGCGCGAGAATGAATAGCGTTGATTATTGCGCCAATATTGCAGACTTTGTTAAAAAAATTTCAACCGAATTACATTTATATTGAAATCGACCATCGTTCCAAAGTGAGTCCTAATTAATTTTATTATTTTGACACCTCTAATACCTACCGATTGGACGGAAAATCTGCTATAAAAAAAACTGAGCTCATTCGTTATCATTCTTATTTATTCTTATTTATATTTAGTAAATTCTTACTGGAAACTTTCCAATTTCATCTCATCAAACTCAACAATGTCTTCTGCAGATAGTGGAACGGGTAACAACACAGGCAAAACTGACGAGTACATCAAACTTCGGGTTGTTGGACAAGACAATAGTTCGTGACAAAGTCCATTTTTTTGACAGTTGGATGCTTTTTCCTTTGGATATATAGGTGAAGTTCATTTCAAGGTTAAGATGACAACGTCCATGGGTAAATTAAAGAAATCTTATGCAGAACGACAAGGTAAATCATTTCACCCTGACATATTTTTATTTTATCATCTTCTTTGATTAGGTGTACCAATCAATAGTTTACGGTAAATTGTTTCTAGTTGTGTATACGATCAATCGACGATTTTATATTCAGATTTCTCTTTGACGGTAAGCGCATCAATGACGAGGAAACTCCGAAATTGTTAGAAATGGAAGACAACGATACAATCGATGTCTATCAAGAACAAGTAGGATATCATATTCATTGTATAAGATTATGTCATACAATCTTCTTCTTCTTCAGGTTGGCGGTTCGGTTTAACAGGAGCATCCGATGAACTACTTTGTCATCGTTTTTCTTTTTCCATTGTTGTTGTTTTGTATGTACCTGTGAGGAAGAGTTGAATCGAGTGTTTGTCTGAAACGAGAATAACTTGTATGTTGGTTGTTTTATTAATAAAATTTTATATATCTTTGTTACAATGAAAATAACAAAACTGAGCGATGAATAATTGACGATCTCTTTGAATTTCTCTTAGATTAAGAGGACTGATGAATACACCGAAACGGTAAGATTAGACTGTTTTGTACTATGTGTTGTATCATGTTCCATCTTAAGGTTACTGTCAGGTTCCGATGATGCAACGGAATATCCAGCAATAAGACGAAGAACGAGATCGGCTAATGACGATACAATCACTCCGATTGACGATCAAATTGAACAAGTGGCGAAAAGATATTGCGTGCCGAGTGATATTGTTAAGCGTATTATTTCAGTATGTTTCACGAATGATCGGTGATTGTGAATGAATATTATGTTTTTAGGATCTTCTGACTGACGCCACAGTGATTGATTACCTTCGTACGCGAACTTTCATCGATAATTCATCTTTCATCAATAATGTAAATGTTTTCTGGGGAAAATCACTGCAGGCATGATCAATTCTTACTTTTAGTCAATATCAACTAGTCGACAAGACGAATCTCTTCTTTCGACTTCCAACTATTTCGATATTAATTCTCAACTGAACCCTTCGCATACGTATTCTCCTAGTCACCAGCAACTTTTACCAACAACAACAGGAGTTGACGAATACGATCCTCTATGGTTGGAATTTCTACAGTCGTTAAACACAGCCGATCAAGCAAATGCCAATCCGCAACAAAGTGTAACACAATCTACTATTACATTGGATTCGTTGTTTACAGAAGATGATGAAGACGACGAGGAATTTATTGGACCCGACGATGAACATATCGCTGAAGTTGCTGATGACAAAAAATTACGTGTATCAAGTAAGTTTTCTTACCATATCTTCTTCGAGTGGACTCGACCTTTCCTCCGCCGTTTAGAACGTGAATTAGCTCTATTGCTAAAAGATAGCACATCATCTCCCATGACTGATATGTAAGATTTTCGAATTTCATCAGATCTAATTTTAGATATTGTTTAAATTTCTATTGAAGAGCCGCTCCTGAGGAAGAACTTCTTCGTGGAGACCAGTACGAATCATTATGGACAGAATTTCTTGCTTCATTACAAACACAGAATAATCCTCAAACCAATGATCAACAAGATGAACAGCAGAAATCCGTTCGAACGACAACGACAGAAGATGATGACAACGATGATGACCCCGAATTTCATCTACCTGATACGGATTATGAAGTAGATGATGATCTAGGTGATGAATTACATGTTTCGAGTAAGTTCCATGAAGATATTCGAATTTATTTACTAAATTCTGTTTTTTTTTTTTGTTTAAGAACGCGAGTTGGCACTACTTCTCGAAGATAATGCGTCGATACTGAATCCTGAGGATCTACCAAAGAGGTAAACACATGAATCCAGACGCAATGCTCTTTCGTCTTTAACTATACAAACCATATAATTAAACTTTCAATATGTTTTCAGTAATGAATTTCTCAATCCGGACTCTGTATCATCAACGGCAACTGATTCGACAGTAAACAAAAGTTCGAACTTTTATCTAACACATGATCAACGCAACATCTTCCAATACCAATTATCAGCGGTAAGAAAGCTCAACTTTCGATTACTCTCTATCAACAACTTCATTCTAGTATGTACAATTACTAACTCAATACATTCTACTACGACGTGAAACGGATACTTTGTCATCCGATAATCAATCGGCCACGCAACTTTTTGTAAGAAGCATTGCTTCACATGTTAACCAATCATACCTCTTTGCATTGCTTTTTAGAAGGATCTTATTTACCTTCGTAATAAACAATCGAGTTCAATCTTGAACATTCCACTGTTAACAGAAGCACAACGTTTACTTGAATCTCCCTCTCCATCCAATCGACGGAAAGCTTTGGGCAATCACCTTCCATTTCATCTGATGGACACGTTTTGTAAAAGTCCAGCTTTTGTGCACGATTCATTGCTACCAACTTGTTTATTATCATCAACAAAATCTAGCATTCAAGCATTGTTTCCTGATCAATCGTCGAGAAACTTCGTATCTGGTGAAGATTGGTATGTTACAATCATGATTTCAGTTTATCTATTTAAACATATAAAATTTAGTTTAATGGCACTTGGTCTCGAACAAAACGATGCGAAAATGTTGATCATCGGACATAACGAGAAAAGTATCAACGAACGACTGAATAGTCTTCGATATGCACGTGTCCGACGTGGAAAACAGAATCCTGTTCGAGCATTTTTTACCTACGGTTCTGTTCCTGATATTTCTTTAAGTCCATGGTATCGAATTCCATTTGGATACGATATTAAACAGATTTACCTGAATGGACTCATCGAAAAGGTCAATGTTGTTTTCCCCTCTTGGTTTCGATTGGTAAGTTGTTCGATATGTTGACTGTTGAAAGACAAAACAAAACGTCTGTTTTAGTCATACAAACGATCAAGACAATTAACTAAGCACGTAACGAATTCTACAGCCAGATCAACGAAAATATCGACCGGTGACCCGAATGATAGTTTGAATACATCAACGGTTTACGTGGTTGTCGAAGGCACATCGGCCGCTACTCAATCGACAACATCACCCAGTCAAGTTTTACAACAAATTCATATGCTACATCTCTTAAATTCTTATCCGAAACTACAACCTAAACAATGATAGTTCACATATGTCAGATTCGTTGGTTTTTTCGAGAATTCAATTCTCATTTGTACATTTAATCTCGATATGATCAAATAAAAACAGCGTTTATCTTTCGAACGATGTATATATATATATATATATAAACATGTGACGACGTAAGGAACTTCTTCATTCTCTCTTCTAGTCGCTTGTGAATCATCCCTCATGCGAACAATATTTGTTTTTCTTTGTTTATTAACTTTGATCATCATTTCTAGTCAAAGTTTATTTGATATCCATGATCTCGATTGGTCAACTAGTCCAACAGATAATTTCTTTATGTTCGTCAATGGTCGATGGATCAATCGAACAACAATTCCATCACATGAAAGCGAATGGGGTGGACTTTTCACCGTCAAATACGAAAATACGTACAAATTGAAAAGAATCCTCGACGACTTGATTCGACATGATAAAAGTGAACCACCATTTGCAAACGGTTCAATCGAGCACAAACTTCGAGATTTCTACTCGGCGGGTCTCGATGAGCAAGCAATTGAAGATGCTGGACTAGAACCGATAAAAGAAACATTGATTCAAATACAAAACATCCAAACGTATAAAGGATTAGTGCAGTTTTGTCTTGATTGGTATACAAAGATGAACAGTGGTTTGATATTCGATTTCGATGTGCACGCTGACGATCGAAACTCGTCAATCAATACGGTTCATTGGAAAGTAAAGTTTGCCCTTTTCATTCTTGCATACAAGTAGAGCATTCTAGCAAACAGGTATTCAACTTCCTGAACGTGACTATTACTTTCGGAATGATCCGATCTCTAAAGATATTCGTAATCATTATACACAATACATCGATCGTCTTCTTACATTATCCAATGAAATCATTGGAACAACGACGACGTTGGTCGATGCCGAGGATATCGTTTCACTTGAAATACAATTAGCTGTATCACATCGAACACCTTATGAATTACGTGATGCAGAATCGAATTCGCAAACGTATCATATCAATGAACTTGATCAAATGATGCCAAATCTCAATTGGCACGAAGTTTTCTCCAAATTAACCATTGAAAATCGAACAACTATCTTAGCTCAATCTGATTACTACCTTCTACTAGATAAATTACTTGTGCGTCAGCCATTAAACACTTGGAAAAACAAAATACGTTTTACAATTTTACATGAACTCGCTCGATTTTTAACAAAGGACTTCGTTGAAGCTCATTTTAATATGTACGATCATTTAGTCTATGGCCAACGTACGGACAAACCCCGATGGACGAAATTGACTGAAGACATCGATCGATATCTTGGCGATTTGCTTGGTCAATTGTACATCGCACGTTATTTTCCATACGAATCTAAACAACGAATCATGTCTCTCGTTGAGAATTTAATCGATGTTTATCAGGAACGAATTCGAAAGATAACTTGGCTGAATAATTCAACGAAACAACAAGCTATCAAGAAATTGCGAGCGATCAATATGAAAATTGCATATCCAACAATGTGGAAAACGTATGAGGATGTAGTTATTGATCGTTCATCCTATTTTCATTCATTAGTCAGCATTTTTCGACATGATTATCGAAAGAAAATGGATGATCTTCGAAAACCAGTTGATCGAAACGAATGGCTCGTTCCAGCGCAAATTGTCAATGCATTTTATGTAGGGTGAAAATATAAGTATTCTTCTAAAACTTACAATTCCGTTCACTATTTTAGTACCCACCCTTCAATGAAATAATCTTCCCAGCTGGCATTCTTCAAGAGCCATTTTTTTCATTTTTTGCTGACGATGCATTGAATTACGGTGCTATTGGATACATAATTGGTCATGAATTAACGCACAGCTTAGACGATCAAGGTAGAAAATATGACGAGCACGGAAATCTTCATCATTGGTGGACAACGGATGATATAAATGAATTTCATTTACGTACAGAAAAGTTAATCCAGCAGTATGATGAATATCGCATGTTGAATACGAGTATTAGCGGACGATTAACACTCGGAGAAAACATGGCTGACTTAGGTGGCTTAGAAATCGCTTATCAAGCGTTCCTACGGACGGATCAAGCAAAGGAGAATGGATTGATCGATGGTTTTACACCTCGTGAGCGTTTCTTCTTGTCGTTCGCACGAACATGGAGAGTGAAATTAACCAACGAAAAGCTTCTCTCGAGTATTCGACAAGACCCACATGCACCGGTGCATTTAAGAATAAATGGGCCACTATCGAATATGATGGGATTCTATGAAACGTTCAATGTCATCAAAGGTGATGGAATGTTTCGAAATGAGAACGAACGAGTTTTAGTATGGTGAAAATACATTGTTTGGACGTTTTTTTTTATTGATTTTTTATTCGAAATAAAACGAAAAACAATGCGTAACTATTTATTGAGTAATTTGAAATGATCCTTTACCAGTATCATAAATACTGGAATGAGGATGGTGTGAACCGCATTCACCATTACAAACTAGAACAGTTACATTGTATGCACCTGGTCCCCATTGTTCGCATGGTTCTAAAATACGAAGAAAAACAGTCAAAATGAAGAGAATTGGCTAAAATTTGCATACCTTGAGTTGGGTCACATTGTGGATCAGGTTCGGCTTTGACAGTAATTCGTTCACTGTATGTGCCTGGTTTTTGAGCTTCCAATAAGAAACCAGCGCCAAGTGGAATGCGATCTGGTGTGTGAATTTCGACAACGAGTTCGCCAGTACCAGTTCCGTTCAATGAAACGAATGTGAAGTCAATTGAGAATGTTGTACCTTGTCGTCCAGTTGCTGGTAAGATTGCGAATTTGGTGATTTTAGCATCACCATTGTCGTTGACTAGAAGAATCACAAAATGATGTTTCTCTTTTGATATGTGAATTCAAGAGACAATAGAACTTACCTGGACACATTTTAGCGATTTCACAGTACCAGATTGGATCAAGATCAGCTTTTTCGATCAATTTGATGAATTCTTCGATACCAACAACATCGCAAACTAAATCGCAGATTGTGCCGATGAGTTGAGAGCCAGTTTTTTGAGCTAATGCTGTGCACAATGTGCCGCATGTTCCGATGATGCCAGTGTCAAGAATTAAATTGAGTAAAATGTTGATTGATTGATCAGCAACATTGATGCATGTTGGGCAAAGATCAACACGTAATTCTGGTTGAACGAAAGGTGATTTGACACGTTGAATATTGAAGGTATTGGCTGCACTAGCAACACCGACAACGAGAAGAACAACGGCAAGGCTCTTATACATGATTTTTTGTTTTTTACACTGACGACAATTAACAATGAAATACGCTTCAAATAAATACGCCTATGGCCGAGAAAAAACACCATCTGTTCGAGAGGGCCCGAGTCTTCTGAATCCTACGACGATATTTAACAACTGGATCAGTTTCACACAATGTTTTGTTATGAATCCACTTCGAATTTCATGGTGCATGTAGTTATTCTATGACTTTCTATGCAAATGAAAATATTGCATATTCTGCGTCGATGTCAAATAGAACTAACTGGAACGTTTTTTTTTCTTCGTTATTTCGAAAGTAGAACGTTTCGTGCTGACAGAGAACATTTTCAATATAACAGTGCAATAAAACTAGGTTATTAGAAATGTTTTTATGTTACGCAAAAGACATTCGTCAATTCGAATACATTTGCGCATCTGTCCTCTTTTCGAGTACAAATTCAAGGTTAGATAATCCGGTCAACAACGAAAATGAAAATTCAGATCTAATAGCTATTTATTGAAAATAATAACACGCAAGTTTATTTCTTTTTGGTAACAGTAAAAGAAGCTTTGCCGACGTCGTATGTGCCCGAATGTGGATGGTGTGAGCCGCATTCACCGTTACAGAGTTGGGCAGTTACATTGTATGTGCCAACGGGAAAATCATCGCAAAAGCCTAGAAATGATAAAAACGTTCTTTTTGTTATCAGATCAGAAAATCTCTCGAAAGCTACCTGTGGATAGATCGCAATTCCAAGCCGATAATGTTTTGAGAGCAATTCGTTCTGGATAGGTACCGGGCTTTTTCGCTTCCACTAAGAAATCATTGCCACTTGTTTCATTACGAGAATCAACAATGTCGATACGTAACATGCTTGTACCGGTTCCATTCAATGATTTAAACGAACAATCGATGACGAATGTTGTTCCTTGGGGACCAGTATTTGGATAGACACCAAAATGTGTAAACGTAGCATCACCATGGTCGTTGACTAAACGAATCAGATTAATGGAAAAATCCATAGGTCAATTTCTCCTACTTTCACACATATGAGCCATTTCGCAGTACCAGATTGGATCGAGATCAGCCGAAATAATCAAACGGATGAATTCATCAATACCGACAGCATCACAGGCTAAGTCACAAATCGTGCCAATAAGTTCCGATTTGGTTTTATTCGCAACAATATCGCACAACTTTTGACAATTTTCCATGATGCCTTCGTCAAGGATAATATTAAGAATAACATTAATGGCCTCAACAGCTTCATCTATACACGTGGGACACAGATCAAGACCAACATCTTTTGTATGAACATTAGGCGTGAGACGTTGAAGATTACTCGCCGGTTTTTGAAATGCACCCGATACTCCAAAAATAGCAACAAGAAGATAGATGACAACCTTGTACATGATTGTTTTTTGTTATCGCTTATGAAAGTTGAAAGCACTTCATAATGCTTCACATAAATATCCTTCGAATGAGAAAACTAACAAGCTGTTGGCAAGAACTAATCATGTTGGTTTTATCATATCAATGCTAGACAAGTGGTTAGATTTTCACATGATATATTTTGTTAGAAGTCGACACCATTGATTTGTTATTGTTTCGAAAGAGAGATGACGAACTATTGAACATATTTTATTTATTAAAAGCCCAGATTTTAACACAATTTTCGCGCGGAATTCTCTTTACGTTCAATTCAGCAAAGAGATTGTCTTCGTCTTCATCTTCACTAACAGTAACTCGAATATCGCCCGCAAAACGTCGTTGACCGGATGAAGTAGCAAACAATGGCCTTTTCGGATGAATACTAAATCAAACATACACAGAATTATGTAATTGCACTGAACAAACAGCTCTACCTGATTCCATTTGTACAATCATTATGAGCTAAGAAATCCAGAACAGGCGTTGAGGAATCATTGATATCCCAACCTAAAACATGACCGTTGGAATTCCCAGTGACGAGCGTCATAGATGATCTATTTAGGAACGTAAATATGATTTTCTTTCGATTGATCAATACATTCTCTCACGGGTCAACGTCAAAATAAATCCGTTGATTAGTGTTCACCTCACGTTGAAAAGTTGCCAATGTTTCTCCTAAATTCCTCATATCCCAACAGAGTATCATTCCGTCCTACAATAGAGAAATAATTTGAATTAATACATCTTCCTCTTTACTTTTCGAGCGCCACTATAGAGTCGATTTCCATCAGCAGAAAATTGTATATGAGTTATGCCACCAGTATGACCATGGAGAACTGCGATCAACTCTCCATTCATATCCCCATAGATTCCAACTAGATAACAACGAATCATATAGCCGACGGATTAGTTTCAAAAAAATGACGAACTCGTTTTAGCATAGGAGCCAGCTGCATACATTCCAGGTATTTGTGAATTGAATGATAAACAGCTGATAATTCCTGATTGATAGATATCACTCGTTCGGTCTAAATAAATCCTTTGATAGCATCGAACTTTGATGAAGAAAAGGTAGTACCACAAGTATTCCATTGTGCAACACAAGAACCAGGTCGTTGAATGTCGAATGCCCGAATTGTTCGATCGTAACCACAGTAGAGTCGGCAGGATTGCAATTCAAATCCCAGCGAATGTGCAGCAACCAGTTCTTCCTAACCGTGAGAAACTTCTTTATTTCTGCATTTTAGTCTATTTCCCTACCAAATGATTGAATGCTTTATAGGATGCACGCACTTGACCAGTATAGGCATCAAATAAATGTACGGGATTGTCTCGGCAGCTGCTGAAGATACTGAGAAAAGCACAACAATAGAATAGATAAAGACTGATGCACACTTACAAACAAGTGTCACTTTGATTTGAATCCATGTACGGATACCACTGAAAATCGTAGATCAATTCAGGTTCTTTTAAATGCAGAACAGCGTTCTAAAGATTCTATACAGTATTTCTTTGCAATACTACTACCAATGAATGTTACAATATCCTCGTTCGACGGTAATCTGTCATATGGAACTTCGAACACGCGTAATTGATGATCGTCACTGTTTGTTAGCAAACAAAGGCCGTCGGGTGACCTGAAAGATGAAAACAATTTCATTTTTGTCCTTCGAGGGAGAACTTTACCAATTTACCATTTACATCCTTTTAAAAAATTATTCGATCGCCTCGGTGTATGTGTAGGCAATTGAAATTCCTGATTCAATATTAGCAACGGCGTTTGATCTATTATTGCATTTCGTTTTTCTCTAATTAAGCGATCGATATTTTATTAAATGAATACGCAAGGAGAATTCTACGAACTCTGTTGTAGTTTGCGGTGATAAGCGTGGGATTTGTTCAATCGATGAACTTGCTGTTGTCGGAGTGTTAACAGAAAGTTTAGCTAATTGATCTGATGGAGAACTTGTTACTACATTCGGTTGAGAAAAAGCTTTCGTGATCGCTTGCAGCAAAGCTGGATCAAGTACAGATGTTCGTTTCTTCTCTGTAACTGACATACTCGTTAGATTTTCGTAGTTTACAAAAATCTACAAGTAGGTTTTTTCAATGAAATGACCAATAGATGAGTTTTGTCTATGTATCTTGCACGTATTATATTTAAAAGTTGAAAAAAATCGAAAGCAACGACAAGTTTTCGGGATTTTTGCTTCATAAAATGATACAACAGAGAAAACAGACAACATTAATATTGTTTCAATTTCGCTTGACCAAGAAAGTATGCCAACACTCGATCGATAACATATGCTAAAACGACATCACCAAGCACAACATAAAAAACAATCAGCCGCATCTGAAACGAGAGAAAACAGTCCATGAAATGAGCGTCGTAGACGAATATTCGTTCTTACATCGTCAGGAATAAGTACAATTTGAAATTGTTCCGTAAGTTGAGGAAGTAGATTGAAGATAAGACTGACAACAAGTGAAAATGAAAAGACGATGCTATAGAGAAGCGGCTTATTCGAACGAAGACTTTCCATGAATGGGTGACCCTGCAAAACACGAAGAAAATTCCGGATTCATTTTCATTGAGTCGTCTTACTTGATAGTTTACAGCAAATGTCGCTATCTGCAGAGTTACCGACATGATATAAACACATGAATTGACTAGATTCGGCGAAAATTCCGCTTCTAGATCAGCAAATTCTTCCGTTCTAGAATTCAAATCAGAAAGTTGTATTTTCGTTTCCGATGAAAAGATCTCATCGTCGTACTTTGGTGGAATTCTTTTATGTGCTTCATTGACAACAAAGATTAACGCTGTTAAATGTATGGCAAATTGTCCTAGAACCGATATTAATGTATATAGATTGAATATATTTGGCAGTGGTCGTTCCCGAGCCAATGTTTTCAATGGCTAAAAGAAAAACAGACGTAAATTACTTCGTCAGCGACTCTAATCTTTGTCACAATATCATCCTTTCTTTCAAGACAAAAAGTTTACATCATTCGAAGTATTTACCTTCGATCTTGATATGAACAAGAAACAGCCAGCTAGTAAAAGACCTTGAAGCGTATGTTGTCCATCACTAAACTTGATTCCGTCAAGATAGAGTACACTTAAACTATAGGCCAAGATCAATGCATTTAATGCGAGAATTTTAAACATTTGTAATGTTGTTACGAGTGTACAACGACCTTGTTTGATGATATGACAAACTAGAAGAGAGCTAATTTGAAGAGAAAAGGTTTTGATGTGAGAACGTACCGCATTGAATTGTTGATGTGCGGGATGTAAATGGTGCAGCTATGGATGCATCGCCAAGTCGGACGATGGTTTGTTCATTTTCGTCCATTTGTTTGTAAAGTTCTTCGATACGTTTCTATAACAAAGACGAAAACATTATTGGTAATTAAATCTAAATCCTAGTTTACTTTTGTTTGTTCACGAGCACGCTGCGCTGCTTCTGCTGGCGTAAGAGCTTGTTGCTGGGGTGAAGCTGTTGCCACTGCCGGTGGTTGCACATTGCTGGCAGATGTTGTCGTATTATCTTGTTGTTGTTCTGCTCGTTTAGCAGCAACGCCGGTCAATAGAGCCACACCTTGAACATTTTCAACTCTATCACGAAATCACATTCAACATTCTACTTACCAACATGTGCGTGTTTAAGTGCGGCAACATCGTTCGTACCATCACCACACATCAGTGTAACAAAGCCAAGATTGTTCAATTTGATAACCACTTGTTCCTAATTCGATTGAGATAGTGATCGAAAGTATGAAATACAGAAAAACAATACCTTTTGCTTTGGTGATACACGAGCAAAGACTTTCACATGAGGCATTATGGCATTTAAAAATGAAGTTGGTAACGTGCTAAGATGAGCCAAACCCTACAGAATAGAAGAGAATAGGCAAGAAATATTCAATTTGCAACAAGTTTACTTCTCCAGTAACACAAAGATCGTATTCTCCCGTCAAATTTCGTATGTTCGATGGCTGTATTGGTAGATTCTTATCTTTATTCACTGATTCCCATTTCCATGCACTTGTGTCTAAATCAATTCATTTCATAACCGAATATTTCCTTTCGAACGTTCACATACCAGCAGTCGGAGCAGTGAGAACCAACAATGGTTTGCGTGTAAAGTGTAATTCTTTTGCTACATGGCAAGCAGTCAGTGGATTGTCACCTGTGATCATCGTTAACTGAAAGAAAAATGGTTCGATTCAATTATCGAAAACAAATCATCAACGAACATGGTGAGAAGAATGACGAAGTTCTCGAATCATTGCTTTCGAATCCGGTTTCAATGGACATGACAGTACTACAAAGCCACAAAAATCCAAATCGCATTCCACAGAATTACGTGTTGGATATTGTTCTCGTAACTAAAGCAAAACGTCAGTGTGGAATTCAAATTTAGAGCAACAAACTTGTTGGTTCGACAGTATTCCAAGTGATCGATGTCCCAATGCCAGAACACGTGCTCCTTGTCTTGATAACCGTAAATAAATTTCATCATAACGATCAGGTACTTTGCTAAACTAAAAATACACAAACAAAATCGATTGGCTTATTTTTATGCACTCAGATATGTTTACATAACAATCTTCGTTGTCGAAATCGTTTTGTTTTTCGACTCAGAGTGGTGCATGGTAAAATCATTATTATGCACTAGTATTGTTTTATTTTTCATTTCGTACGTCAACTTTCTCTTACATATATTTGATTTCATTCAATGGCTCTCCGACTGAAGAATCAAGTTTATGGGCAAATTCTTATCAAAGATGATCAACCGACGTTCACGGGCGACGAAATTCTCTACATTTTCGTTCGAGAATCTCTTCAGCACGATGTCGATTGTACTGAATTGGGATCAAAAACAATTCAATTACATCGAGGACAGGCAATGCCAATTTATTTCCAGTGTCTCTACAATCCTAACCAAGCACATATGAATTTCGAGGAAATCAAAGCGATTCCTGGGGGTCTGACAATATCTGTAACAATCGAACGTAATGACGAGATACTCTATATAAACAACATTAACACACCACTTCTTGATCATATTAATATTCAATTAGTTAAACATGAATAGCGGGGAAAATGGAATACGTCAGCTCAGTGTTTGAGTATTATATGTTTGTAAATCATTATCTCTCATTTTGTATGAATAGCAAATCATCCTCCGTATTTCCATTTTGTTTTGTAAGGAAAAAATTAATAAATTCCAAGCGCACATACCATCGGTTTCAGTGTTTCCGGTGCTCCTTTGACAGCCACGATGTAGGTTGTTTCATTGCTCGAAGGCGATGGAGTTTGTCCAGCAATAACTGACATACGCTTCAAAGCGCTGAGGAAATGATAACGTTGAATTATTTGCCAGCGTCCCGCACGACCTTTCACAGGCGTGACTGTATCACCGCGTGTAACTGTCCATTCCAATGCATGCAATGTCGCTTTTTCTAATGGATCACCAATGATTTCACCGTCAAGATTAGCTAATGCATGGCAAGTCAAAAGAACTTGCTTCACAGGTGATTGTACATCGATTTTTACTAATGGAACGGGATCATCAGAACTAGAATACATGAAAATGTTCTATTAAATGCAGAAGATCGTTGGGGGTAAGCTTTACTCTTGTATTCCAGCAACACCTTCGACTACGAGATCGTCACTTGTCAATGTGCCAGTTTTGTCAAAGCAACATATATCAACTTTTCCGGCAAATGGGATGCGGAATGGTTCAGTACAATAGATAACTAAGTAAGGGTGTTATAGGTCAAATATGAAGTGTTTCGCTGATGAGAATAACTTACGGAGTTTAACTAAAGCAATCAAAGACGTGTTCACCGCAAGCGATAATTCAATCGGTAGTTCCGGCGGAACGACAGACGTCAAAATCAATGTACATTCGATGAATAATTTGTAGCGATTACGTCTGGGATCCTTTGTACCTAGAATCGAATAAGTCTTAGTATTGAATTTCGACTAAAATTTAGAAACATTCCGTCAGTGACTCTAATCTTATGAGATTTCTCATTTTCATTGAATCAAAAGACTTTTTTATCCATCATCCGAAATGTTCTATTTGGTTGATCATTTACCTTCGATCCAAACGTACGATGCCGCAACAATGGCAAAGATAAGAAGAAATAAGATAAAGAGAAAGGTTTCTAAATTGTTTGCCGTCACTCGTTTAACACTGTATAAGATCGTTTTCAATAATTTGCCTTGAGATGTACTAAAACCAGTTCGAAGTGCATAAGCAATACAACCATTGTCACCCGCTAGAAGAAAACACTGTCTTGCGACAAAATGTATCAACAAACGAACTACCTTTCATTCCACCCTGCATCTTTGCTGGTGGAGTGTGTTGAACAATTCGTGTACCAGCTGATAACACATGTAATTTTGCATGACGTTCAAAATCGAACACTGTACTTTCATCGGCATTTTCAATTGGTTCCTAAAAGCAAACGTAAGAAATTAATCTCCTCATATAAATCGAATTTATCAACATTAATTGACAGTCAGTACGTCAATGAAATAGAAAAGTACATAATCATCGGAGACGATCTTCTTACTTTCATTTGTGGTATGGATTCGCCTGTTAACATGGATTCATCGACAATGCATTGTCCACGTAAGAGTAACATATCACAAGGCAATGGATTGTTTTCATTATTTCGGAGAATGGAACATAGATCACCTGGTAGAATATCTGTTGTATCAATTTTAATCCATTTGCGTTGACGATAGACATTGATTTTGTACGGTTGATTACCCATTTGACGAATCATAGCCATATTACGTTTCTGCTGTTGAACTAATGTTATCTCGAAGACGATCAACATAAATAATGTCAATAAACTGTAGTACCTAAAAACCAAGAAAAACAAACAATTTCGTTAGTTTTGTTTTCTTCAGCAGTTTTCAATTGAAATGGGTTTAGAATCATGTTTATCGATCATTCGTTTATCTGACGACCGTCGTTGGATTCATCCTTGAAGTGTGCACTTCATATTTTCTGTATTCAGATTATACTAGGATAGAAATTCTCCTCAAATCAAGATTTGATCGGAGTGGTGCATGTAGAATCATCATCATGACAGAAAATATCCTCTCTTTCGCAAAATAAGTCGGACTTACCAATATTCATCTAAACACCAGAGTAGAACGCAAAATACTTGAAAGACGAAAAATGGTGCCGTTGCTCGTTCAATAAATAAGTCGATAAACTTCGGAATATCAATCACCATTCTAACAACAACGAAATGTAAGATACGTGAAACTTCGAAAGAAATTTGTTTACTTATTAAGTCCAAAATTCCATGTTCCTTGATCGATTTCATCTTGAGTTTGATAACCTTTTGATTGGAGATACGATTGAAATGAGTTTGATAATGGATAGTCAATGGTTTTGAACGTCTTCTTTTCACTTTCGTCGTAGATATATCGGCATTTTTGAAAAATAAACCACGATTGTTCACGATGGTCATGAGGATTCTAAATGAATCAATGGGACTGCGAAGATTTTCGAAGCAAATCTCTTACTTTTCCATGATGAAGTGGCACCATTTCTGAATAACCATTGTTTGCTGTTGGTTTTACGACAACGAGTTCGGCTCTCCGCGGATCTTTTTCCTTGAAAATCAAACATCGATGATACTTAGGCAAGAGAAAAACAGGAGCAACTTTCTTACAGGTATACATTGCATGAATGCACGTATCTCCACAAACCAGTAACAAAACAGACATGTAATGATTTGTAGAAGTGCAATGATGACAGTAACAATCATTCCTAATTCGGGATATTCTCCTAGACCGAAATGAAAGGCCCATACGAAGAACCATATAGCATAGAGGGCGAAGAAAGGTCCTATGTTTAAGTGTAAATGATAATTTTTGGAACGGTATAATGATATGGAATAAATATCATCGTTGAATGGAACAGATCCAATTTGATTTGATTTTCGAGATGATGAGATTAAAGTCTAAATTGAACGAATGAGAAACCGAACTAAAAGGAGGAAATTCGAGTTTACCGTCATGTTGAAAATTCTACAATTTTAACCGTATCATAATTCGAAATCAACAATGGAGGAACTGATGATAAATAGTTCGGGTAAGATGCTATTTTTTGAATGGTTAAAATTGAAGATACCAATCGAGAGTTGTCCCCTATATGATATCATGCCTCTCTGAGGTCAACTGGCGACCTCTTTCAAACGGAGTCGTGGTAAAACTTTGTCGCGAGATAGTGAATACAAACGAAATGCTCCTCTAGAGCAATTTATATTTCTAATAAGTTATCTACGATACTAAACAACAAGCAAAAAAGACATTCTAAATTGCTTCACACAAGAATCGATAGTTTCGTTGACAATCGTCGGCGTATAAACCACATGATGTGAGTGTTACACAAATGCGATTCGTCTCGTTGCTAGTCTCCTCTCTTTGCGAACACCAAAGATCGGATTTGTTCACTTGGGCGACTTTGCCAGTATCGAACCAATAGAAGTCCTTTGGCGTGGATGCAACACGTTGTTTTGGCATATCGATTTGATTTGTTAAGCCAATCCAGTAGAAATAATCCAATTGTTCACCATCGTCTTCTTCGATCAGACTAGTTTTCAGTAATTCGATGTCAGTTAGATTAAGATTGGATACTAATTTCATGGAATAATCCGAAGGTCCATCGAGAGAATTGTCATCTCGACAGAAATCAATCGTTTCCATCCATGAGGATTTGTGATTTGACAAACGAAAACAACGACTACCGATTGATAAGTCTTTACATGAGAGACAACGAGAGGAATTTGTCGACCAAAACCAACGTATCGCACATGTACAACGATCATTTCGACATTTTAATGAGGCGTTATTTAAATTACAATCGTCATCTGTTAAACATGATTTGCCATACAGTTGAACATCGTTTGGTACGGTATTCGATAACGGCAGTTTAAGACTACCGAAACCATTGATCGAATGAATGTCGATGGCTGATACATTCTGACTTGGCGTTGTTGTAGTTGTTATTAGAATTGTTTGATTGTTTGTTAGCAGAGAAGTTTCAAGATTATTGACGAGCACGTCTAGGGCATTGACAAACTTCCTAAACGAAAAAGATAACTCTTCAACAAAGATCGTAAGAACTTTACCGTAATGCATATTTGCCTGGTAAGGAATCGTCTTGTTTCTCGTCTAATTTCGAACACGAAAACATCGTTGCTATGTCATTCATTGTTTTATTGAAGAGAATCAAAGTCGATTGTTGATCGTATTGTTGATAGCTGATTGTCTTTGTCATTAACTGTCGAAGGATATTTCGTACGTAGAATGTATCGAGAATGAATTCTTGATCGGTTAATTCACAATTTACATAGCATGTGATTCGCCGGGGTGTTATGCGTAAGAAAATCATCGTTGTCGATGATACATCCTGCGATGCGCCATCGGAGCGCAGAAGATCGGCTGATTTATCCACGTAGAGAAGAAATTGTGTCCGATTCTTGTTATCGAAACGGATGTGAAAGAGACGTTCTTTAGGAAAATATCGAATAAAGAATTGAAATTGTGGTGCATAAAGAATCGTCTGGAAATTCGTATCATTATTCTCTTTAGAAGTGATATCTGGTTTGTAAACGATAGTCAACGAATCTGTAGATAGCTGAAGTGATGCATTTGGATTGGAATGGCGTCTATGAGAAGTAAACTACGCTGAAAATCGAATCTTTGAGAAGTTATACCTACCGTGGTTGTTGTTGAACTTTTTCGATCACTTGTTGTATCTTTCGAATCAATGGTTTTCCAATTACATTTGTTTTATTATCGGTATTCAGCATACGACAACTAAATTTTTTGAATATGTCTCGTTGATAATCTTCTTCTGTTGCTGATTGAATGTGTTGAATTCCTTCCGCGAGATCGTGAACTTCGAATGTTAACTTTTGGTCAATGAAATCGGTTGAGTAGAGCAAATATGAGTCCATTAGTTTGCAATTGACATAACTTTCAAATTTCATGGATTGACGAACAGCAAGAAATATTAAATGATTGAATGTGTTCGACAAAAGATCAGCTCGTTCGATGTTTAACTGAATTGTTTGCTTGTTTTGATTAACCTGTATAATAATCGAGTGTTGATACGACGAGAGAGCAAATGAGAGATTTGTCTGATTGACTGGCGAGGAAAGAAGTGTAAATAATGAGGTATAGAATCCCGGAAATTGATATCGATCAAAGACAAACCAATGTTCAGTGCTTGATGATAAATTGACTAAGATCAGTACTAGGAGAAATCGCATGATTTGCGTTGATGTGTTCAATATTGAAGTAAAAACGTAAATGATACGAAATTATCTGAGTGAATTTCGATATACACGAGAGCTTAGAATGAATGAACAGACAAATTGTGTGTACGAATTGATATTTGATATGCACAAGACAATATCGCTGATTTTAACAAATAAGAAAGAAACGATTAGAATAAATCGAAAAGTGAAGTGAAGCTGTCGTTCTAGATTTGTTCAACAAACACGATTTCAGGTCAATTTTGTGAGAGTGACCAGTAGTACATTTATCGATATACAGTGATTTTTGTCTTTTTTTTTGTTGAAAATAAGATTTAATTCAAAATGAATATTTACATCGAACAAAAACAATCACACTTTTTCGTAGGCAGGAGGTAGTGTCAATTGTTGTTGAGAACTTCTCAATTTGTAGGGACCAGATCCTCGGTATTTTCTCGTGCGAACATACCATTTGCCTTCGAACTGATTGGCGAATCTATTCCATTCCAGTTGTATAATTACATTATGTCCTAAGTTTTGTCGAGGATCGCCAGTGCCTAACTGATAGGTTTTCGTAACACCGATGCGACGCGTTTGCGTTGAATAAAAGCCATGAAGTGTATACATACCAATATCATCGAAGCCTGATCCTGTCACTTCGAGTCTCACGTTGTCGAACGATAGATTGATATAATGAGGACCATGCTGCTTGTTATATTGAAAATATTCGCATTCCCAAAGGCCAGATTGAAAAACATGTAGGTCAATCACTTTAGTTTCGTTATTTTCGACCTTAGACGCATGAACATATTTCGCATTTGATCGCCTTGGTCGACCTATACAGCAGCAGTAGATCGGTAAGAATATCAACAAGAAAAAAACACCGAATACTCCGAAAGCACCACTACCACCTCCTCCACCGCCGCCTCCACCCTGACATTCAATTGCACTCACGAGAAAAGAAATGGAAAACAAGACCTGTGTGAGAAACGACATTGTATTTGTAACAAACAGCAACACTTCGTATAAAAGCCGTGGGTTTGATCTCCAGTAGTTTTGAATATATATATATACATGTGATATCTACTACTCATAATCGCATGAGTCATTATCTCTTCTGATGTCACTCTTATCTCCATGGTGTATCATCAAACAGGTTTGGCAAACATGAAAATTTAAATTATTTCAAACTAGTTTCGAAGGTTGAGAATGTTACTTAGAGCAGACATCGTGGAATGAAATGTCCGATTGCAAGAATAGGAATATTCAACGGTATATTAGCATGTAGGAGTTAAATCTTCTTCGTTTTCTAAAAACTATCAGTTTTGTTCATTTTATTTATAAATGATTCGATAAGTAGAATTATATCAACTGTTTAGCGATAATATCAAGCAGAATGACAGGATCATCATGATGTTCTTTCTAATCGACAGTAGACATATGGTACTTTGTTACCTGGATGAAATTTGTCAAGAATTTGAAACAATGCTTTCTGATTCATTTATCCCATGAGGATCAGTCGATGGAAAACGACGAGAAGAAGAAATAAATTTGTAGTTTTATCAACAGTTTTTCACTCATTTATTCGTATGTGCAATCATTCATTCAACTTTTGAGAACTTTCGAGTTAACAAAAAATGTGTAATTACTGAATATTAAAATAATTTATTAGATAAATAAACAGAGGAAAGTAGTCATTGATGTTTTAAAACTCGATCTTTGATCAAAAAAAGCTTCACATTGAATCAACACAAAAACAAAAACTTGCAATAGAACGTATTGATTAATTGCGGAGAACATTGGGTCCGGCGGATGTTCTTGCTCGTTTTTGTGCATTGCTGATGACAACCAGACCGGCGATTGTATGGGCAATTGCTACGATAAATAAAACTAAGATAGTTATCTTCAAATTGGTCGCTAAGCTATAATCACAAGAGTACCAATAGACATATACAGAACATCGAGTGGATATAGATAGATTAACAATAGAGAGAATCAAAGCTAAGATGCCTAGGGAAAGATCAATAACCAAGAATCGGGAAATATTTTCCAGAACGTACGATGTCTGGCATGATGCGACGAGCATAAGGATACCGGTAATAAAAAAGAAAACACCTGTCCATATTCCTCGATAATAGGTGGAATATGAATTGACAATGATACCAATTTCTAGGCCGATACCCAGTACTGACCATATTAAATAGAATATGCCAGAAATGACAAGAAATGTTTTCAAACCGGATGTAATTGGTGTAGGCACCAAATTAGTCCATCGACGATAGGGCGTAGGTTGTGCAACGATAACCGAATGCTGGTACGTTGGTTGTTGCCCAGGATAAACTGCACCGGGTGGTGGATAGTGTGGATAAGGTGGAGGTTGATTCATTGGTGGATATTGGTTTGCATAGTTATTGAAGCCTTGCTTGTTAGGATCGTTATACATGATTTCTATGGTCTCACCGGATTGAAACTTGATTTCGTGGTAGAACACTGCGTTACCGCGCAGCTTTTATATACTTTTCACAATCATAGATAAATTGAATCATACAATGACGTATGCTGTTGTTTTTGATATCGCATAGGTAACTGGTGATAACTGTCATGAGTAAACGTTTGTTCTCTAATCTTCTTTTTCAAGAGGTAGACGATAATGATCCATTTCATGTAGAGACTTCTCACATTGTAAAAATATTCGTTTCTGTGTCGAGCACTCTGCTAACAATCTCTGAGTCAATTTGATAAACAATTTGCTCGTGAGAAGAAACGACGAGTGATACGTTGAAGATTTTCATAGGAACAAATTGTAAATAATGCGATCAACATGAATAATCTCACAACGTTCATTTGTGGTGCATGTACACACCTATGGATGAAGAAAGCTGGCAACTATTTCAGTTATTAATCGTTTGAATCGGTGTCACAAGATTGGTCGCCTTTACGATTATCACTAGATTTGTACGTTTAAGATTCAGTCAAACACATCAATAATATGAGAGAATTTCTCACATATTCATGATTAAATATCGTATATGTTAACAAAGATAGTTTTTGCTTGTGATTATATAAAGAAGATGATGATTAAGCATATATATTCAAATAACACTTTGTGAGTTTACATTTGTGTGAGTTTCTTGGCGGTTATGATAATTTGTTCTAATAATTGTTCTGCATAGTTTATCAGTTGTTCATCGTGTAAAGTGGACGCTTTTTCGAGGCATACTTGTAACATTTTCACGCATGAAAAGACTTCGTTTTTTGGAAAAATCTTCAAGATACGAGGTGCCTCTGATTTCCACCAGTGGCTAATATTACTGTTAAATACAGTCGAAATGTTTTCTTCTGGAGAATCTGCTGAATAATCAGACAGAAGTTGAGATGCGAATAGCCAGGGGAAACTTAGCATCCGTTCTTCTTCTTCGCTGCAATCGTTATACGCGACATAATAACAGGCACTTGCTTTCGCTTTCAGTTCGCGTGGTGATCTTGTATCTTCTAAAAATCGTCGTCGAATGTCGGCAAAGACAGCCTTTAGTAATTCTTGCGCGGTATATTGAACGTCGCTGCGCTCGTTTGCTCCCACGTTGCGCGATTCCATGCAGCAAAATAAATCAATTTCGTTCGAGAACCCATACGATCGAATAATCTCGAACATCTCAAATCGATATCTTCGATACAGATTCTTGGCGAAGTCGATGTATTTTTCATAATCTTTGTGAAGAAGTTTCAGATCAAGGTCGATTATGTCATCTTCACCAGTAAATAATTTTTGGAAAACTTTGGCCAAACGATCGGCACTTCGAAACAGTTTACCAAGTGCTTTTTCTGATTGATATTGTTCGCAGTCTTTCGCTTGCATGAAATCCGGTCGTGAAGTTCCTGCCACGCTAGCAATATTTTTTATTTCCGTTGCAGTGTAAGGATGATGTCCTGATTTTACACTGTCTAGTTCATGACTGATACCGGCAGCTAACTTAATAGCTTCATCACTATCAATACCAAACTTGTCCACATGAACCAAATGCAGAATACTTAATCTTCCGAGATTATCCTGCTCACAAACATCTCGGATCACTTTCAGACGATCATCGCGAGTGACAATACGCCTAAGAGGTTTTGCAGGACAGTTATCATCATAGTTGTGTGGTTGTGGATTGGGCGAATTCGGAATGAGTTCTGGATCCCAAATAACAGTAAATTCATCACCATCAAGGTCCGATCCGGACATTTCGCTGGCATGCGGTCGTGAACCTAGTTGAGGAAATACTAGAACATCATAGAGATGATGAAGATGTTCAGCATCAACAGCTTCTAGGCGTAAAAGATCGCCTGGATGATGGCAAGGATTCTTTGTGATAGCTACAGGTCCCTGTAGAACCTCTCTAGTTCCATCTTCATGTGTAATTTGGATGAAGACTTTCCCTTGCGGGAGAACAGCATATTCATCCACTACTCCGAACATATAACGCGCTTGCGGGACCCGAATGTGTGCTCGGGTTACCAGTTGATGCAGATTATTCGATATGGTTGTTCGTAGTAGTCGACCGAAAAATGGCTCTTTGAATAAACCTTGGTAGGCAGATATATCTCTCCATGGTAAAACATGAAGAACTTTTTCTTCAAGGACGGACAGTGCCGCTTGGTCGGAGATAAAGGATTCAAACAGCCATCGAACATTCTGTAATTGGAATGCCAATAAACGTTCGGAAGATATTTTACGATATGAGAGTAGATTAATCACTTCTCGATTGAGACATAATCGTCCTAAGTAAAAGAAAAAATCAATTGAGCTGAGCATCTTTGTGGCCTATGATAAATGAAGATTCTCACGTCGCAATGAACGTTTGCACACTTCGAGCACGATGTGATTGCATTGGAATTTCTGCATACTTTTTCTGATTAACAATTGTTTCTCTTGTCCATCTAGCTCAGGATTGACAGCAAGGGTACCTTTACAGCCGCCATAACGAATTTGCAAAACGCTGGAAACGTAACCACCATCGTCTACATTGACACCGAGTTCTTCGTGTATCTAAAGAGAAGGATAGCAAGTTGAAATTTATATTTCATTTTCTTACTCTTAAATTCAAATCCGAAGAAATCTGTCCAACACCATCGGTAAAATTATATTTTTCGTCCTTTGTTTTAATGTCATGAATGATCTCCACCATACGCTGCGCAATCTAAAATCTTGCTTGTTTTCTTGATATACCCATAATAGCTTTATTCTTACTTCGATTGTTGCTTCTGTACTCGAAAATGGCTGAGTACGACGGGCAGTGTTCTTTGCCGGTAGTTTCTCTTCGTTGAAATTGCCCATCCATTCTTCTAATTGTTCCCGCGTCTGGCCACCTTCGGCTTCACAATAGAAGTAGAACTGCTTTTTTCTTATCTGCGATTGGGCATGATGAAGGTAGACATAGTGACGATTTTCGAAGTGAAAACCATGCTTAAGATAAAATTCCAAAAATGGAACAAGTTCTGAACAGAGAAACTCTGAACCATTATCATCCCGAAAATCGACGAATGCCATGCAGTTTTTCACGTTGCCGATATATCGAAACACTCGATTCGATTTCATGAACTTTAACGGTTTCACAATCAATCGTGTTGGTGTGAAACGAAACCATGGAATACGAACATAGTTCTTCCAAGATTGGTCCTTTTCGTGGTAAATACTGGACAAATAAAGTTTCTTATATTCATGCTCGATGTCAGACAATGCTTTAAACAGATCAACGAAATAACCTTCTGGACCTGTAGCAAGACGTTGCAACCGTTCCATGACGTAATAAAACCGTTGTTCATTGCCTTGCCGCACTAACTTAACTATGCGTTTTGTCATTCGAGAACTGTTGACCATTTGCTCATATACGCGACAGCCGATGCTAGCAAGCATATGCCACGCGTATTGAATAATAAAACTTTCGGTACGAACCACGAAGTGTTTTTGATATATGTAAGTTCGATGAAGGAATTCAATTGATCTCTCATTGAATGGAATTGAATGACGAGCACAGTATTGAAACATATATCGTAAACATCTGTCAACAGAAGAATGTTCACATTCATCTTTTTGGATGGACAGACGCAATGTAGAGAATGATGGGTGAAGCTTTTCATGATTTGTATTTTGTAGGTAAACTCGACGTGTGTAACCTGTCGAACAGAAAAAAGAATTTCAGTGACTCAATCTTTGGATAGATGAAAACAAAAGCGCACGTGACACGTTTTTATGAGAGAAAAAAAGAAAACTTTAACTCGTACCTCGAGTTGTTAATGGCATACGTGGCTGTTGTTGTATGTATTCTTCAAGATTGTTTTTTAAGAAAATATGAATGGTAACATCAGATCTTGATTTTACATCATAAACGACTCCGCGATGTGTATCAATATGCTCACGTTTCAATTGAAACTCTGTGTAACCCATATTAATAGCAATAAATGAGTTCTTTGTCGCGAAGCGCACATGCCATGTTGAGTGCTGATTCATTTCATGGTAGAACTTGCTCTCAGCACACTGAAATTGGATTGGTGATGTAAGAGCACCAAATGCTAATGTAGCACGATGTCCCGTCAAAAAAATACGATCGTATCTTTCTGTATTTCTGTAAGCCGTCATTTTTTCCAAAGTTTGGGAAAAAGGCCGACCTGAAAGTGGTTGATTGTAATACAGAACTGTTTTGCTGCGTTGCGGCCTATCAACAACTTCTAGACCATAGCCGTTCTTTTGCACTTTTTTTAGTTGAATATTTTTGAGATAATCCGGTATGAAATATCGTCTCCGACTTTTAGATGACCGTATCAATAAGATATTTTTGCCGTCTGCGCAGGAATAACACAATCAAGTTAATCTGTGAACAAATACTTACTATCAATATTTGCGTAAACACTTGTGTGAACACATATGCTAATAGATTACCGGCTTGCTCACCTCGCTTGTTATATACAGCAGAAAAACCCAGAGGAAATAAAATTATATGAAATTCGATTGGTCCAGCAAATAGCCATCATACCACACCTGTTTTTTTATGAACTCGATGAGTAATTCAAATTATTTTCCTACCATTCCAGTTGGATTACTCATCTCCAACTCAGCATATACCTTCACAGATGACTGATACACCTGTTTTAACCAATCGAAGTTAAACACGTCTTTCTCGCCTGAAGCAATCAAGCGAACGCACTCCCAGTATCCTCATGACTAACATCATAATGCAATTAGTAAGTACTTTTAACTGATCAAAACTGGCGCATTGGATAGTATGAAATAAAGCATTTATTTTCTAACACTATCATCAAGTAAACTAAACGAAAAAATGCTAAACGAATTTTTGACATTCGATTGGTTTATCTATTCCTGTGTATCTTGAACAGATGGCTTTTGTAAAGCTTTCTTCATCAGTGCCTTCGTTGCAATTGACCCAGTAACCATCGTGCATACACCAAAACATACCATTCAAATGAATCGTACATGATTTTCTTGCTGATGCTAAGCGTGTTCGTTCAAGCGATCGATGAAATAGTTCATTCGACTTTTCCGATGTCACACACGATTCAACATCTCTCCAATTGATAACATTTCTCGACGATTCATTCGCGCATTGTGCACCGTTGCGTGGTATCGCATAAAATTCTCTCGTTTGACATTGAAGATATCGAATAAATACTGCTTGGGAATACATATCTTGTACGCATAATTGTTGCCTATTACCCGTGCATTCATCTAGACCATGCATGCATTGAATTTGATTCCACGGCGATTCATAAGCAATAAATGAGAGAGTGAAATTGACAATCGATGAAAGTTTCAATAGACTTGGAGAAAATAATGTTTCGCATTTCTTGGCATCAGGACACTTTGACATAACGAAGAATTCGACATTGACTGGATTGGTTACTCGAACAGGTATAGCGTTGTATTTCCATCTATCGGGAAGAAAATTTGGTGAAGATTGGAATGATTGATGAACTATCAATGTGCCAAGGATAAACGAGGTCGGCACTAGAAGGAGCAAAACCGCACCACTCATTCTCGATAACGAAACCACCGCCGACAACCGCAAATTAACAAAAATCGAGGGGTTTTTCTACCTTACTGATAAGAAACGTATCGGTACTCAATTTACATCGTTGCGCCTTCTTCTTCGATTTTGGTACAAAGAAGAGAGAACGATCGAATATGTGATATATTACAATGATGATTGCATCGCTATTCGTACAATTCATATATTTACTCAAGTTTATTCGACTGAATATTTGCAAATATTTGTATGGATTAAATGCAATTTTTATGCAGTAATCAGATAGTCACATACTAAATATGTACCTTCATAGACAGTTGATTACTTTACCAAAGCGTACGTTTTACCAATCAACATGACAGATATGTCTAACAAAATAGACCAAAACATCCGTATTTGCAATGACTTTCTGATTTATCGCAACCTGGAAAAGAGATTCTGCTGATGAAAACATGTACTCCATATTTTTTATCCTCAATAGTTGCTAAACATCTAGTCGGAAGATTCACACTTGACACTAACGGTGCTAATTTGCCATTCGGCTTTCTTTCTACATTTAACATGATTATACAACAAAGAAAAGAAAACAATTTCTTCTGAAGTAATCAAACTAACACGAGAAGCAATATCTTAATGTAAACACAATGAATCGTACTTGCTCACTTAACTCAAAACATCTTTGATCGAGTCGCAGCGAATGAAAACAACATGAGACTAGTCGAAGTAAGTCGTTCTCTCTCGTTCTCAATAACTCAACCATGTCACTTGCGGTCTTCAGAATAATATGATGTTGATTCATTGCTTGTCAAGACATGGTGACAGAATAAAAAACTTGAAAGATCTGTTTTGTTTAACTAACTCTTGACTATCTATCTCGTCGATGAAAGGTAAAAAAATGACTAATCGGACACTTCTAAAGATTTTCTAGAGCAAAAGAGGTCAGATTGAATTATCCGTGTGTACGTAATCTGAAACAAATAGTCGAAATTACTATTAGTCTTGCTAACTCAATCGCATTGATAGATTACAGAAGTAATTCTGATCATAAACGACGTGTAAGTTGTCTTTGATTTACCCGAGATATCGATCTTTATTCAGTCATTGAATCAATTGAACTAATTGTATCAAATCCGTTCGTACATACTTGAAAAGAGAAAAAGATATATATGTGTATTATCGACACTTATATTAAGTGAAGTGTCGTATCAAAGAAAAGAAACGACGTGTGACGTGATCATTGACAATCAGAGTTAATCGTTCGATATAGATCAGATATCATCCATGACTAGACAAATCAACTGACTCTTTTCATCACTGAGCTTAATACGAACTCGATTTCTTTTGCTTTAGTTCAAAAACTTCTTCCAATCTGGCCATCGCATCGAATGACTGTTTTATCTTCTATCCTCTTTCTCTTAATCCCTATTTCCAATGCACTTTATCCTGTTGGTATTATCAACCATCAAACACAATGGCACATTCATTGTGAAAACAATTATACTCAAATTGTTCAACCGCCATTGAATAATCAAATCCTTGTACCATACACATGTCCAGTATCATCTTTAGCTATCGAAATTCTGCCGATTGAGCTCGATTTAACGTTTCTTTGTCGTTCGCAATCACGTCTCATCTGGATTATCATCGATTTATATCAATATCAAACTTGGCCAATGTCGATTAATTCCAACCAAGTGAATATTTCTCTCGTCATCAATCACGAATTTCGAATAAAAGACTATAAGAGCGAAATCAATCAGTACGATAATCGATTTGTTTTAATCAACGCATTTTATATTCCATTCGAATCATTGAATAAACTTCTGGATCGATCAGTAGAAGTTTTCATTGAAATTAACCAATGCCAGTTTTTCATTCGCGATAACTTCACATGGAATGATGTACTGCAAAGCAATTGCAACTCATTTGAAACCAGGAGTCTTCTAGCTCAATCGGGCCAATGCAATTTCTTTCCAAAGTTCGTCGTTTCTCTTTCGATTGTTCAACAAACGGAAACGATTGATTGCATTTTAGATTAGTATCTACTACGAGCAACGATAATACGACGGAAATTCCTGATTTTCATGTTGTACTATCGATTGATCAAGAGAAGCCAATTGAAACAACCACTGCACTGTCGGAGTATCAACTATTATTCGATGAACATTATCAGAAAATCTTAATCGCCATCTGGAGAGCAACTCATCTTCTCAAATATGTTTTTATTTTTACTACGATTATTCTCATACTGTTAACTATATTTTGTATCTACATACTTTGCTATCATTTTCGTCACCGAGTCATACAGAGATCATCATTATTGATTTAAAGCAATGTTCAATAAACTCGAATTTTTCTTAGAGTAGCAAACCGTTCAGACATATCTTCGGTAGATGACAGCAGTGTCGATATCAATGAGTTGTCTATTCGTTCGTTTCCGAAACAAAGCCAATTCATTTCCGAGAAGAATTCCTTCCATCATCACTTGACCAGTGGTCAATATGATCTACCTTATAAATCTCTCCGCTTTTCTTCTCATTTCCTCGACGAGTTCACTTATCTGTCCAGTTTATAATGTTTTCAACAATGAAACTAGTGCACTTATTTCCTGTGATACAAATCTTTCCTCGTGTACATACCTTACAACACAATCAACCGCACGTCGCTGCTTGGGTATCTATAATTTTGATAGAAACTTTCAAGCCCAAGATCAGCGAATACGTATTCGTCAGTTAGCGACGATTGATGATTTCGAAGCAAAGTATTCGAATACAACCGACTGTATTCTTAATCTTGACAGGACTGGTAACAACCTGTTCTGTCAATGCAATTCTGATAACTGTACTTTGAAGTGGAGAAGAGCCGAGAATTTGTATACAAGAATGTCCTACCATGAAAATGTGTTCAAACACGACGAAGATAACAATTGGTTTCTTCCATTGATAGTCATTGTCTTAGTTATCATCGTGATTAGTATTATTGTACTGATGAAATACCATGGATTTCATAAATCTAATGAGAAAGATAATCAATCTTTCTCGGCAAATCTTTCGACAGCTTCAACAGATATCTCACATGCCGAAATTGATGAATTTCTCTCATCGAATCCAACATATCAATCGATTATCAGCCATGGAAAAACCAGTATTATATATCGTGCCTGGACAACAGACAAAGACAGTTTCCAATACGAGAAAAAACCAGTTGCTGTCAAAGTCTATCACGGTCAGAACTATAGACATATGTTCGAAAATGAAGTACAAATCTTAAGAATGATTCGCCACTCAACGATTGTGAAGTATGTATACATATACACTCTTGTCTTACTATTTCTTTTTCTATTAGTTTCATCAGTCATGGCTGGCATGATTTATCTCCATATATTCTCCTTGAGTATCACGAAATGGGTTCACTTGAGAATTATCTTCGCTCGCATAAGCTACCCTGGTCAACATGTTATTCATTTCTTGTCTCCCTTGTTGATGCAATTGATTATCTTCATTATGAAGACCTTTCGCCGAATATTTATCTACCAGCAAATCGCATTCGCAAGCCAGTTATTGTCCATCGTGATATCAAAAGTTCAAATATTGTAGTTAAGTGCAAACCAGAGCTGAGTTTATGTTTAATCGATTTTGGTTTCGCTAAAATGCTTCCACCTATTCTGACGACAAGAGATTTCATTCAAATTGGTACGTATCGATACATGGCACCAGAATTACTGGAACTTGCCATCACACATACCAGCGATGCTCTGTGCAAAGTGGATATGTATGCACTGGCACTCGTGCTTTGGGAAATTGTTACTCAATGTGAAGACTATTCGTCAAGTGTCGACTATCAACTTCCCTATTCGGAATATCTTAGCTTAAATGAAACAAATCAAAACAGAATCATCGAAATACTGCATCGAGTGGTTGTCAGCGAAAAGAAACGACCAGTCATCCACTATACATCTAACGTAAATTCGGTATGTTGTGTAATGTATGTCTTATCACCGACCGGTAACTTTATTCCTTTTTAGAAAATATCTCAAGTATTGACTCTGATCGAAGATTGTTGGAAACACGAACCGGAATCCCGTCTGAATGTTCGACCTGCGCTGTATCGTCTTCGCCGTCTTTAATTCAGTCTCATATGGACGTTTTTTTGTTTTTGCTATATTCCTAGGTCTGGAGAAAATTTTCAAAAAATACAAAAAAGAAAATGAAACACATATGTAATTACATGCATTTCAAACGTCTTTCTACACAATAATTAGACCATCACCTGGAGCACACGGAGAAAATTTCGATCCGCTGTTCTGCTGATACCACACACGATAGGTGATAAACCAGAAGAATACAGCAAAACAAGCAGCTATTAACTTATGTAAAATATTGTATAAGTAGAAAACAGTAGATAAAAGCATGAATTCCCAGAGAATAGTTAAAATAGCTAATAGCAAATAGAGAATAGTAATCGGGATTGAAAATAATCGAATGCGACTCTGATTAATCGGATTACTATTCATATTTTTATTAGCGTCTTCGATTTTTTTCCAATTCTCATTGTATAATTTCACTTCTTCATTAATGACAAGAAGTGCATAGAGAAGAAAGTATGTACGTCCATCTTGCCATTGATAACGACTTGTACGACAAAAATGACTCGTAATGCCACGAGTATTGATTGGCTTACACATACCCGTTAGAGCTTCGATATGAATGAATAATGACGTGATGATGTACCAAATCGTCGTCGCAATGAATAAGCGGAGTAAATGACGACTGATTAAACCGTAATGACCACGCGTATAGATTAAACTCGTTAAGTAAACGAATGGAACTAATAACATGATTGACCATATCCAACCGATTCTCGAAATGTGTTGATTGAAAATGTTGGTTTTGAAGGATAGAGATGCATTTGATACAACGTGAAAATCTTTTAGAAAGGGCCCGACAAGAATCAGAAAAAAATAAACAAATATTTTCAATGTTGGTGGAGCGAATATGATCCGCCGACAAAAGGATAAGGTGACATGTTGAAAAATACGACCAATATCGGATGACAATGATGAGGGAAGATCTAATGTTGTTCGCGAAACTTTGCGAACTCGAGGTTGCTGACTTTTCGTTTGGGATGGACGTCGTATTACAGTTGGCTTACTTGGTCGTACTGCGGACATGATGAGAAACGAACAAAAATTCGGCGACACTTGTTGTCGGACGCAATTCGGTAAGATGTTTGTTTATGTGTAATGAGAAGAGAAAAACTAATAATTATGTTGTTTTCCTAACATTGTCGAGGTTGTGGATAGAATTACTTGCTCTTGTGTAACAATTCGTTGATCTTTCGATTGTTTCTCGAAGATCAATACGACGTGCTTGAAATTTGACTGAAGAATATCTTAATTAGTCACCAAGGTCTTCTCAGACCTCGAGATCTATGCGAATAAAATCCATGGAATCGTTTCTCTATCAATCACAAATAAACGATATTCGTCCATAGTTTACCTCCTGGATTATCTCTTTTCCTTCTTATGTGGATAACCAGTTATCGTCATATTCGTTTAGTCGTTTTCTTTCTCACGATCATGTCAACGATACTTTCATCATCATCATCGACAATTTCCAATCGCTTAACAATTATCGCGAATGACAATGCCGATGAAGAAGATCAATTAAATCGAATTAATCTTCAAGCATTACAAAATCGTGATCCGTACATTACAAAGATCATCGATCAAGCTCAGCGCGTCTGTGTTTATAAATTTCTTGCTGATAAACGCGAATGGGTAAATATATGTGAAAAACATGTCGTTACCTTTCCACGACGTGTACTTTTAGGAACGAAAAGATCTCGAAGGCACATTATTTGTCTACGAAAGGTAAAATCTTGAAAATAAAACATCGTGCGTTCGATTTTTTTTCTTCATATAGGACTTGTGAACCCTACCATGGCTTTGTTATATTAAGTACTGTATCACGAGAAACGTTTGTACAAGTGATCAAAGCATCAATGGAATTCAAACATTCGCCTAACTACGAAGCATTTCTTCAGTATAAAGTTGATGTTGGAGGTACTTGGATTTGTTTCGATGAACTCTGATGAGTGTGTTCTCGATTAGATATCTATGGCATTTGGTTTATTTCGAAAACCGATTGTCCGCGGGTGACTGAATGTTTGAAACGGTTGACAATCAAAGCCAAAGAAGTGGAACAACCTAATGATAATTCATCTTTCTCGATCAGTTCCGGCTCATCAGATATATTTTCTCTTCTAAACAATGCCAAAGAGAAATTCCAAGAAACAGTCAGTTTAGTTATCCTTACTCATTCGATCTGTTCAACACCTCTTTGTTTATTCGTAGAAACGTAAACAAGATTCAGTAGTTATCGATCCAGCAACATCGATGCCAGCCGCACTATTACGTCTATTTTCTACACAGGATGCACCAGCATCGGGAACGAATAATGACGAACGCGAACAAGAGCTGAAGAAAACGTTGGGAATTGTAGGAAAGCCAGCATTGAGTGTAACCGAACTGGAAAAGAAGCTGTTTCATCCGCCTTCATCAACCATAGAAACAACGAAATCAATAGTAAATACCCATTCTCCGGATAATATTGTCAAACCTGTACCAATTCTAAATAAAGTAATCAAGAAAAAATGACTGAATCTACTATCAATCTGTCTTTTTTCAGGCCGCCGTCCCAGTCCAACCTCATCGGATATCACCGACCACGACTGATTGGACACTCTCAACTCAAAAGCTCAACAACGGAGTAAGTAATCCAAATCAAAAATAAAATTCTTCATTAAATATAATCGTTAGTTCGATGCTCATTCCAATACTCATGGTCGTCTGATGACACCATCAGAATTTCAAACTATTCACCCGATTCAATCACCAGGTACGATGATTTTCACCACAATTCACATCTCTATCCGTTGGTTTTCTTTAGTTCTCATTGCTCCTAGTCAAATCGCAATCAGTCCACCATCTTATTGTCATTGTCAACATTCATCGAATTCATCAACAGATCGTTTTTCAAAAGATGCACTTCGAAAACTACTAGTCGATATGCTTCAAGTAAACATCACTTGTATTGCTCCCTTATTTCATTCTATTCTGTTGTTGATTTAGAATGACGAAGAATTCTTGACTGGACTACACAATGCATATGTAGAAAAACAAAATAGTCTTCATCGAATTTTCTCCTGAAATCTTTTTCATTTCTTTCCAACTAATATTTCTTTAGTCGTTACCTTCACTATGTTTCTATGTGTGTTGAATATTCTATATCGATATCTTTTAGTCAAGTGAAACAAATGACAACCATTCCATGTTTTCATCATTCAGAAAGCTCTCTCTCTCTTTCTTGTTCTTTGTTGTTGTTAAATAAAAAAAAAAGAATCTATGATGCACAAAAACGAAGCAGAGTAATTATGTTTTGACCGTGGTACGTGGAACGTTATAGATTCCAGTATGATAAACACCTTGACGAGGTATTGAATCATAAGAATTTGCGCTGAACGCTCGACGACGTTCAGTTTCGGTACGAAATGAATCGACTTGATTTTCACCCTGTGTAAAGAGAGAACCGTTTGAATCAACAAAAACAAACAGACGGAGTTTTGCCTTACATTAGCAAATTTCGACATTTTCCATAAAGGTTTTGGTTCAACAGGTATTTTTGCTTGACGAAGAAGTGACGATTTTGTATGATAACTTCCTTTGAAGGCATTCTAAAGAGAATCTCCTTCGATCAAATAAATATTCGATTGTAGCAAATGTTTACCGCTGCGTCGGCACGTTCTTTTTCCAAGGCGGCTTGTTTATTCTGCATCGTATCCAGCCAGTTGTTCAGAAAACGGTTTTGTAAAACTTCGGCGATGGGTGTCGACGGTCTATTCTCACAAACACAATCGCAAACGGGTTCAATGAGATTTTTACCTGTTAGCATTACCAAATATCATATCGTCGTCAAACTTACGTGTTTTCTTCGAATGCGAAACGTCGCGTACGAAAACTTTCTTCTTTATGTCTTGTACTGTTCTATAAATGGATGATAGAACGTATAAAGGGCAATGAGACATTAGTTCAACTACGTACCGAAAACGGGACTGATCTTTAGCATTTACCATACCTGCTTCAAGTGCTGCTTTATTTAATGCAGAATAGTCACGTACAAACTCAAAATCAGGATTCGAAGAGCGTTCTTTTTCGGGCCCATGACACATGGCTAAATAGTTTTCAAGTAGATCTTCGTTTGTTCGGATGTCAATTACCTTCCGGCACTCCGCCGTCGCGTCGTGGATTTGTGATACCATAGGTAAAAGTCCGTGGTGGTAACTTATGACCACGGCGACGACATTTCGCTAATTCCGGCTACAGAAAAAAATCGCATAGTTGATCGAAATTTGAATCGAATCAACTCACTAAATATTGAAGTTCACTTTGAAGCATAGTATCTCGTTGGTCACCGCAAAGACCTGTTTTTGTGTATTCATAAGGAGATATATATGGCGAACCTTGACTACTGCTTCGGCTACTTCCACGACGTTCGTATTCGTTGCTCATGGTGTCTATGAAAAAAAATTAGCGAGTTCAGTATTAAAAATAAATAAAACATCAGTTGATCCATACATTATTGTGATTCAGGTGGCTCGATAAGTAGTTAATGGTAAGAAACAGAGAATGTTTGCCAAATATGACAAAAACGTTCGAACCATTGCAATGCTCTATTGCTTAGTAACGAACATTATCACCGTCTAGTCTACTCTATTCGAAATCAATATATATTATTCGTGTTCAGTATTTACACATCCGGATTTTTAATATAAAACTCGAGATTCTTCTTCAGTTCGAAACTTCGTATAGATGTCACTAATAGTTCATGCGAGAAAGCGAGTCGGTAGTTTTTAACGAAACGATTCGATTTATTATACAAATACGCACACGGACATGTAAAACGATTAAAAAGTTGTGATTTCTGTATTAGAATCAGTCATTTTATCGGTTAATGCTGATTGACTTGCTTGTGGATGTAATAGGTTCGTAGAAGGATTAAGCTCTAGACTGACTTGATTGCCACATTCAGCTTCCGATAGGTCATAATCTGCATCCGAGAATTCATTGTGAGAAGTAACTCCTGATGTTAGCTGATTCGGATATGAGCTCGTCGAACTCTTTTTTCTCTGCTTTTTGTTCTTGTATTTTGGTGATGATGAACGACGATTTGTTGATTGATAACTAAATCTATCCTGTTGAGTTGATAATGGAACCGATGTGTATTTTTGTTGTTCTTTGCCTTGTTCTTCTCGTGTTTCTGCCTGTTGATCTGGCGATGGATGATATTGATCAACACAGATAAATCCACACGACGGTCGAGTAAATAAACTTCCACAGTTATTACGGAAACTTCGATTTAAAAACGCATATAAGATCGGATTGATCGCTGAATTCAGATAAGCACAAGAATTAGCAATAACTTTGAAATAATAGAGAATTCGAGTTTTTTCTTTGAAGATACTCGCTGACATGATGTACAATGTAATTGGCAGCCAACATAAAGAAAATGCGAGTGTAACGATGGCCACCATTTTCGTCACTGCTCGACGTTTTTTCGACCATTTGACAACGTTATGCTTCTAAACGTGACCATTAAAACTTTTCATTAACAGAACTTTCTTTTTCAACTCACTGTTTTCGGCTTCAGCTTGTTCTCTTTCGAATAAACGTAGTAGAGCAATCGAGCGTAAGACATTATAATAATTGTTAATGGAATAAAATAATAGATCGTCACAGTGTAGATTCGAAAATATTGTTGAAAATCATCATTACTACGTAAAACACATTCACGATAATTATTATCCGCATCAGGTACACCATAGAAGAAATAGAATGGCGAAGCGAAAAGACATGAAGCTAGACAAAGAATATGAGTGAACGAGCATCAAATCAAGTGAATCAATACGAACTTAACCAAATAATAATACTAAGTAGAAGTATGTATCGAGGTTTTCTCCATCTCAAGTTTTGAAACGGTCGAACAACATAAATGTATCGATCAATTGTCATGGCTACTAATGTCAGAACTGTAACAAGAACGCTGACAAACGAAATGAAATTCATTAGTTTACAGGTTGTTTCGTTGAATGACCTAAACACATCGCTTACTGCACTGTTCAATACCAAAGCTACTTACCAGTGTTCCAACGTGTATTGGGCGACTAGCAATGGCATACAGAACGCCAGAAAGACAATGTCCGTAACGGCCACTAAAACATTTTTTCGAACAGATCAAAACTTCTTGTTGACAAGTTTGTTTTACTTACAATTCACGATAAAACAATTGGTGACGTTCGTCATCTTTTGAAATCGAACAGCTACATATATAACTAAACTATTCCCTATTGATTTTGAACAAGAAGAAAAAAAAGATATTGTGTCTCGTGTGACTGAATCGTATTTACCTAAAACACCCGCGACAGAAATGATTATCCATGCGCTTGCAAAGATGTATCGTGTATGTAACGATGGTCCATTATGACTTTGAGTTTCATTTTCCGTCAGATAACTCTCGTCAGAAACAGCTTGCTCATTCATAGTGGTATACGCAATTGATTAACCATGTTGGATTTAATCTGAAAGAACAAGGTCTTTTTTCATTTAATTCTTCTCGATTAATAAATTGTGACACATCAAGGAAGTGAGAGTTAAACTAACACATGAAACATGTAAACATCTGTGCTGTGTGCTTGCATTTAACTGGCAAATCGAAGTTTTGCTAATTAGATCGCACTTTTTCTTTCGAAGTGGAAAGAAAAATAAAACATACGTCGAGATGTTCGACTCTATTGAAAAGAATGGTTAATTATAACACAAGAATGATTTTATTGTTCGTTCTTGGTCGCGCGGCAAACAAAAGTGTTAGACTTCTACATTGTGATCGACGGAAGTACTCGTGAAAAGATAGATAGATCCGAGTGAAAGTCAAAAACCATATATTACTTTTGAAGAAAAAAAAATGTGTAAACAGAATGAGTCTTACGACCGTATGTAGGTGTCAACTCTGAATGTCGTTTATTTCTTTCTCCTTCTTGTCTATCCCATTATTTGGCATCTTTAAGTACGTGATAAAAATTATTTGCTTTTCCTGATGTTAGCGGTAAAAACAACAACAGATCTATCTCATTATCAGACGATTATGCCTACATACATCTTCTCGACGGATAAAACGATTAAATGAATAGGAAAAGACACGGTGCTCGATATTTCAGTATTCACGACACTAAGAGAATTTATTAAACTGAAAGAGAAAAAAAAGCAACGATCTTTCAAAGAGTAGTCAAACAATCATGTTACGTTATGTTTCATAAGAAAAACAAAGCTTATGTTAGAACAAATTTATACTGTTATTGCTGCTTACATATGTTCCATCTGTCAACGCTCAAACTCGTTTTCTTGCTTTTACATAGCAAAGATAAAAGGCAATATTTTCAATAGCTGTCATATTTTCGATTGAAGGCAAACAACAGAATATATATATGCATACACATGCACACATATAGATATTGTGACGTCAATATTTCTATGTCTATGCAACTAATACACTTGTTTATTTTTCTAGAAATACTATACTTACCCGAATTCTTTTTCTCGTTTAGGATGAATACAAAACACTTTTACAGTCCATTCAGTTTCTTTTATATTTTCTCTCCAACACAAAGCTCGACATTCGATAAAGCAAAACACACACACATACACATCATTAGAGAATAGGTAAATCCGTTATATATATATATAAACCAACACTCGTGACTCTTAACCAAGGCCTTCTAAAAGTACGCATAGATAATTTAAATTCATCTTTAAAACATAGAGAGAATCCTCATTCTTGTCGTAATTATATATTTACTCATTAAGATTTTTTTTTTGCCATGTAATGGTGGTACTCTGTTGAATAGGTCTTGTTATGCAGGTAGGAGAAATACGATACTTGACATGCGCGAGAGTAATTAGACATACATCTAGCGTTGAAAGAAGAAAATCACCGATGATAATATGAAATTTGAAATGGGTTAAGTTACATCTTATTTTCTCTGACTACATGACAGCTCGATGAAAGTATTGGCAAATAAAACGTGACAACGGACATATTGATGTCAAGCAAACAAAGACAAACATTGTGGATAATAGAGTCATCATTTTCTTTTTCCTGTCCAAAAATATATTACGATAGTTAATTGACCACAAATCGAATCGATTATTTAACAATCAACAAGGAACTATCGGTTAGAACGAGTTTGACAAGATATTTATAGCATATAATTTGGAGTTTTCTTCCGCAAACATGTGATGTCTTTTTATCGAACTTGATTACGATTTCCCTAGGGAAATTACTTTTTTCGCTTTCTGATTGATTAGTAGTAAACTATTTTCATTTGCGTGCATCAATCATTAGAACTCGATCTTATTGAGATATTACCTGCCAATTAAAACTTTGACAGACAACATTTCTCTATAAATAAAACTCTCTCATCATAACTGGACTTCTCGTCTTCACGGCAAGTGAATGTCAATATAAAGGTTTTTTTTTATCGAGATGCTTAGTTTGACATTATGTCAAATGACAAGCAGGTGTTGTCAATCAATCTCTTAAATCGGAGCATAAAAGTATAAACATCCACCTCATAATCGTATTAATTCAACAAGTCGTTTGATCTGAAGAGAATTTGTTTTTCTCCAAACACGGAAACATCAGGAATTGTAAAATCTTTATATACTTTTTTTTGCCGCTAATCGATTGAAAATGCACGGATATGTTTATGCAATGAATATTCATTTATGCAAGAGTATTTTTCCATATGTCAACGGAATGTTCGATATCAGAATTTTAAATAATCGATCTGACTTAGACATAAAATGCACATACGCAATGTTTTGTTTACTCTTCATTATTCAGTAGTGTCAAACTTGATTTCGTAGATGTTCTTTACCTAATTATCTCTTATGATTGCCGAGAGATCGATAGTTTGTGACTAAACATATACTTTTTAAGAGAATATTCATGAATCTTTCTGCATGAATTACAATCAATCCTTCATTATTTCATGGTGAATTTAGTAAATATCTATCGAGTTTCTGCTTGATAACATTTCATGAGTTGACCTTTTTTTTCCCCATATATTTCGACGTTGTTACATTCTCATTCACAAGCAATTCTATTTTGGTAAACAGAGCAAAATAAGTCCAACTGATAATTATCTTTGCTACGCAGACAATCAGCGCTAACCGAAAGTATCTGCTCGCAAAAGCGATATAGTCTCCAATAACATGGCTTATCAGACAATATAATCGTTTTGGAATAACCAACAAGAATGTCTGAATGTGAAACACTCCAGACGATCGTCTTACACTTGCTTTCTCTGATTGTCGAAATGAATATCTGACTAGAATGTCTTTTTTTTTGTTCAAGGAATTTATTGAAATGTTGCTTAATATACGTTAAAAATGAAATGTGAAGGAAAACTCTTCAGAATGTCAACAGACATTTCTCGTTGAAAATGGAAATCTTTAATAACGTTCGCGATCACCAAATATCATTTTGCCATTATGACCAATCAATGGTTTAAGACTTGCTTTCTTATAAAGAATATGTGGATGGTAACGCAATGAAGCTCGTCGATATTGTTGATGATCAGGTTGCTCCTGTTCATTGGAGAGAAATTGACGAACGAAATCAAGATCGTGCAACTCGCTTTCATCATTGTTCGTTGGTTTTGCTTGAATTTGACAACACATGAGGCAAACTAAATCGAAAGAAGATAAACACGAATCGATTCGGCTAAGTAATCTTACCTGCCAATACAAACAAATATTTGATAAAATTGAAAAGTGAACTCATGACTAGTTTCGTAAACGGGTAAGTCTGAAAGAAAGAGTTGACTTTACTTCGGATTTGGATTGATGTGAAAATAAGAGATGAGCAAAGAAAATACGATAGTTAAATAAAAGAAAAATAGGGATCTGAGAGAGAAGTCAGAGAACGGAAGAGGCGGAAAGACATGTCAAACTTGAACATTAACTGATTATTATGATCAGGTTGATGTCGGTGAAGATTTAATTTCATTCTTTTCTTAGCCTTCCGCCTGTTTCCTTGACGAGATCAAATATGTACTATCGAAATAATTGATGCAGAACATTTCGCATGATATCATATTTTCTTTCTAGAGAAGTCACATGCAAGGGTTTAACTTTCATGCAAATTTTATATTCTTTGTCTAATCAAGGAAATACCCTCATCCTTGTTTTGAAAGTCATTTTAATCAGCAGTCAGTTGTGTAAGATTCAACATGACACGTCGGATTGTTTACACATTAACTAATTCTTCAAGATTGAACACTGTTTTCATTCGACTAGAAATACTTACTTACCTTTGTTTTTTGATGATCTCAGTCGGATATAACCGAGTATCATTGGAAACGTCAGAAGAAATAAGTGAACATATCAATCACGATTCATGTCAATCGACAGATTTGATTTTGTTGAAAGAAAAGTTAATAAGATATTTCATTGTTAATTCGACAAAGACATCCATCTGGCAAGAATGTCATTCATTCGAAAGAAAAGACAATTCTCATGTTACTTTTTCAATTGAAACACATGCCGAGTTATGTGAATTACAAAGAAAAAAAAGAGGTTAATGTTCTAGAGAGGTCAGCAAGATCTCTCTGCACATCCGATGTTTGATTTCATGACGTCTTTTGTCATCAGTTCCGAGTTGCTCGCTTGGACTTCCGTTTTGAACTCCCCGTTCAATTGAAATAAAAGCTTCATTATTACTCTCATAAGTTCGTTTTGTAATGTCTTCTTACGCACGCATAGAACGAACATCATTATATGATGTTTCTGTTTAACAGAAGCTTAGCTGCTTTCGTCTATTATCGAACGATGCGATAGCGAAGGTTCTATTGTAGGAAAAGAAAAACGAAATGCGTAGTGTCAGGTGGAGATATTCGCAGATTAGAAATCGGATCCCGTTATAACTGAAAGGTAACTCGATTGTAATGATTCCAGTTGTTTTTTAACATTCAAACCACAAGCAATGGGCTTCCTACAATTACTTAGTTTATCAGTCAATGTACTCTGTTTGATTCAAAAAGTGCCGCAAATATATCGGATTTATAAGACCAAGGATGTCGAAAGTATTTCAATCGCATCGGTCTTGCTTGAAGAAACAGCGTAAGGCGAGACTTCTTGAAGGTAAATGAATATTGATTGAAATAATTTAGTTATACATTGGTGCTGACATACAATCTCTGGCGAAATTACCCACTGTCAACGTTTTTCGAATACGTCTTTCTTTTCGTTCAAGGTAACTAAAGAGTGGCAAAGAACGAATTGATGAATATTTAAGTCCTCTGCTTTAGATTTACTTCTTTTATTAGCAATATGGAAATATTCGAAGAAGGATAACAAAGATAAAGACAAATTGAGTGATCCATCGACACCATTGTATGGAATACTAACGTAAGATCATCTCTTCGCCGTATGTTTTTTCATCTATAATGACTGAAATCATCTAGATTTTGTTTGTATTTACTCATCAGCGTCGTGGGTCTCGTACCCAGCGCATGGATGCGTATGTGCACCGTAAGAAAATCTGTATGAATCTACAAAATTCTGTCCTATTCATATGAGTAGATGCTCGTAATCCCAATTGGTGCTTCATCGAAGATCGCTCAACTACGAATTATCCTCACAAACAAAAGTGCCGGTCAAGTCAGTCGACCCGGATGGATGATTGCTTGTTACAACAATTTTGGTAAGTGTCCTCACATCTGTGATACTTCTTGTCGAATTGACATTTTTCGATTTGTAGCTCGCATCATAACCAATCTTGTCGAAACTCGAGATATGAGTATGGTTTTGAATTTATTCATTAGTTTAATATTGAATCTATCGATTGTTATTGCCTGTACGATTTATAAGTACGGACCAGTGCGAAAATCCAAGGATAAGAAGAAGAAAAAGACAACTTAAAGGATACAACACAAACACGGACATAACCAACATCGATATGAACTGAATGAGATGATTCGATTTGCAATTAAAGAAAGCATAGACAACAATTAGATATATGATTAGGATCATCCGACTTAAGATATTCGAAAAAGAGGTGTTTTGCTCGATCTTCTTCCAGTTTGTCTTCTTTACTTAATTGTTGAAAAGATTTCTCGGCTGTTGTTTGATCAACGCCAAAGAATTGACATGTTTTTACCCATTCATCCCGTGCGATATAACCATCATGATTCAAATCGAGCATATTAAATGTCGTATTGATACGTTGTGATAATTGTTCTAAAATTTCCGGATTAGTATCAGGTTTATGCAATTCATCGGCGAGATGTTTATGGAAATCGAGCCATTCTTCTGCAAAGAAAAAACCGAACATTTCATTTCGAACAAAAATTATCATCATGCAATGTGTACCTAAGGTTACTTTGCCATCCTGATTCGCGTCTGCTCTCATGATTTCTTGACAGAGAGTCTTCCGTGCATTAGCATAGTCTTCTCGTCGTTGTTCATCTTCCTGTCCGACAAGAGACGAGAGTTTATTTGCGAGAATTTCGAAATCTTTCGGTGTTATCGACCCATCACCGTCCACATCTAAACACATAAATATCACAAAGCAAGCGATATGCGAGTCTATCGAAGTTACCATAAAGATAAAATAGATGTTTCATCTTTTCATTCCAGAATGAGTTCGGTGAAGTCGTCTGAAATCAATTCGACATCGATCTAGTCCAAGTCCGTAAATCAGACTTACCATTGTGTCTCGATTTGAAGACTGAATACTCGATACATCGAAGGCGAGATTTTTTTTCTTTTTTTTTTCTCTTGAGAAACTCCGATCTCTCTCATAGAATAAATTATCTCTCCGACACGATGTCAACATCATCGTTAGATTATTGTATTGTGTGTTTTTGTCGTTACGCACTCTCATACAATCGAACAAAATAATAAGAGTCTGTCGAATTGGGAATAATTTATGTATGCACACCATTTTCAAAAGCTTTGTATCGTTTTCGTCGTCTCTCACGAGGTCCAAATCGAATCAAAAGCGAATTCTATTCATCAAAACTATATACGAGTACTGATGATACTCGACGGCATTCTTCTTGCCAATGTGTGTTTGTTCTAAACGATGATAATTCTAGTCGATTCACTTCTCTAACTCATTCATACATGTAGATTTATAATTAGATAATCGATGTGCATGCTTTCGTAAATACCATCTATTAGATTTCAATAATTTAGTATGGAGAAACGATTGAGTATACAAAACAGTGGAAAATTGCTTTGTCGACCTCGATCGTACATCCTTTCTCTCGGCTGTATCGAGTGATTATATGCTTGTTTATTATGATAATTTACACAAAAAGAAAAAAAATAGAAATGTTCAGATTAAAAACCATCTAAAACACAAGAAATGAAATTCAACCTGAGAATAATCGTTCGAAGACACTTACATTGATGTTCTGTGATACGCTCTCCTTGTGCATATTCAGGATTGTCAACAAGTCCATCACGATTCGTGTCGTACATAGCAAACTTTCTCGGATCTAGAAAACAGTTCACTAGTTCTCATTCATTGTCGATCAACTTTACCTTCAACTCGAGAGAATTCGTTGATGTTCAATGCACCATCTCGATCGACATCAGCGACGTTTTGTTCGATTCGATCGAGTTGTTCTCGACCATCGAGGATACCATTGCGATCAGCGTCGAAAGCAGACATGATTGAGAGAGATAGATTCTCATTAAAAAGCAATTCATCTCTTTATATACCATAAACGACTAAAGCTATTAATAGCGTGAATTTATTCATCTATGACCATGACTCCTTTGACGTCAAAGGGAAAGTGGCCAGGGTAAGGTGAAAAAGTAAAACGTCGAGTTCGTTTTTTGTATAGATTTATTGAACTTAATCATGTATGTTTTTATTCTGTTAAAAGAAAGAGAGAGAGAGAGAGAAAGGATACGGCGCGCAGATGGTAAAATTCGGTGAAATAAAACTGATAGCAAAAAAAAAAAGAATTGGGATTAACCAGTAAAGGATCCCGCACTAATAACAGACAAAACAAAAGAGAAAGCAGACAATGAGAATTAACAAACAAAACAAAAAACGAATGAGTTTGTTGCCTAAGATTAAACTATTCTTTCAGATAGAAAAGAAAAAACGATATTCTGTAAAACAGTGATCATTGGATAAAACTACTCGAGAAAGAAGCAATATGATGATAAAGAGAAAAAGAAACGGCCTGGATTCGGATGTTTTTTCTTGTATGTGTATGTGTGTGTGTGTTTGTATATACAAAAACAAAACGAAAGAAAAACTTTGTATATAGTTGAAGTTTATCGGTACATATATTGAAGTTTGAATAAGTCTTGTTCAAATTCTGCAAATAGAAAACAAAGATAAATCAAATATTCAATAAATTAGGCGTTTGATGCTCATGCAAAGAATCGATCGATTCATGCGAGATGGAAACCCTTAAAAAGAATATTTTCCCCCTTTGATTTCAGTCACTTACAGTCGGACCAATCAACATCGCTAGAGAAAAATAAATTATCGGAAAAAGAAACAGCACTTTCGTTCTTCTCGGAAGGTTTGCTACTTTCGCATCGAAAGATCATGAAACAAATAACTTACTATGGTAAATGACGTGATGTTTCAGAACCAAAAACGATCTTTTGAGAATGCGAAGCCTTTTCTTCGCCTTGTTCGTTGAATAATTTCGTTTCACATGCCGTACCCATACCCCACGAATCCAATTGATCGTTGACCACCTGCGATGGTGGACGATGGTGCGCATTTTGAGCGCCACGAGCATAGATTTTCAATTCATTTCCATGTTTAATAATCAAACCATAAGGAATTATATAGGAGATCTCTGATGAACCTTCAACACGTCGCTTTAATGTCCAGTTGGATACGTCAACATCTTTATCAAGCGAACTGTTTTCTAATGTTATACATTTACCATCAGGTGCGCAATCCTCTGAAAAAAACAAAATGACGAAAATAAAATGAATTCATAAAGAAACCAACAAAAGAGAAAATCATAGTCAAAATCGAGCCTTGATCATACCGGGTGATACGACTGTTTTGTACGTTTCTAGATAAGAAATATTTTGTGTTAGAAAGATTGATAACACTAAAGGACACTTAGTGACTTGGATAATACGTTAATACAATTTGAAAGCAGAAAATTGAAGGCAATTGACCTTCAACATTTTTTTTTCATGAATTGAGCGTGCATACATTAGTACGAGAAAGAAAACGGCGCGACACTATGTCTGAAGGGTGAGTCTACTTGAAAGAGTGTCAGTTGAAAGTTTATTTATGAAACTGTTCGAGTACGAAATGCTGATTAAATCTGACTCGTTTTATTGATCTACGTACTGATAGCAATGGGTCCTTTCTTGATTTTCTTGTTGAAAACTTTGCCGAGTTCGCTGCCGAATGACGGTGGCGTTGGTTCGGGTGACAAAACTTGTTCGACGGGTGGTTGTGCAAGTCGATTAGTTTCGCTATCTAACAATCGTCGATAGATATTGATTTCTGATTCGAGTGTTATATTGCTAAAGAAGAAAGAAAGGTTTCTTCTACGAAGGTTTCCTTCCGTTTTGTTTACCTTTGTAAAATTGTGTCAATCTCTCCGGTTAAATTTTGAATGCGTTCTTGTGCGGTCGACAATTCTTTGTTGATATTATCATTGGTGTCGTCCCGTTGATGACGTAAATAGTTATATTCTTCTTCGAGTTTACTCAAACGTTCTTGTAAATCTTTGTAGAGATCTTTTTCATGAATCAACAGTTTCTGAGTATCACCTAATTCGAATTTCGTTGATTTGATTTGTTCGGACATTTTCGTCAGATTGTCTTGTTGCAATTGGACAGGCACAAGTTTCTTCGCATTGTTTTGAATCTCTTCGATTTTAACTTTGTAGTAGTCCTCCATTTCTTTACGTTGTGCTGAATGTAAAGTGTCAAAATCACGACGAATATCACGAATAGCTTTCTCTAATTCTTGACGGTAGAATAATTGAGTGTCAATACCATTCGTTGGTTTTAATTGTTCGAATTCGCTACGCATCAAACAAGAACTTTAATAACTATTGGATCTTTCATATGATTCTTACCTGATTAAATGTGTGTGAATATCGTTGAGAAAAGGAATTTCTTCTCGAAGTGTTTGTACTTGCAAATCTAATTTGATTCGATCCAATGTTGCTTTGTACGATAGTTCGTTGAGTTGGTTGATTTCTTGAAGGTAATCTTCACGTTGTTGAAGTAAAATCTTTAATTGTTCTTCGACTTGTTTGTACGAGCGTTGTAGGGCAGTCAATTCTACACATGAATGTTCGTATTCTAGTTTCAATTGTTCACGTTTTTCTTCTTGTCGATTGTTCCATAGGGTCTCATCGTGTATCAATGATCGGTAATTATCAATATCGTAATGTGAACGACGTAAACGTGTTTGTAAATCGGCTTCGCCCAGCATACTTTCGTTGACTTCTTGTCGAAGACGATCGAGTGAACCTGAGTATTGAGAAACGATCGCTTGAGAGGCAGTGCCCCATGTCTTGGTGACATCTTCGAGTTGACTTGTTAATTTAGAATTTTTGTTCTCAAGAACTTTGACCCGATCGAGATAGCCGCGGAAGCGATCGTTTAATTCGGCGAGTTCTTGTTTTTCACGTTGATGTTGTTCGCGAAGGTTATCGGTGACTTGGCCATTCGATGATTGAGTTAGTAATGAAAATGAGGAATTATTGCTTGTTTCATTGGGAACATATCGTTGCATTGGTGAACGATTTCGTGTACCTTTTTCGATCGAAACCGAACGCGTCGATGTTTTCACCGTCTCACCGACACCGGACGACATTGGACTGTGCGTTTTCGTTATTGAAACACTATGAGCTGGTACGATATCCGCTGGAGGATTAATTGATATATCCGAGTGAGACACTTCTGTTGGTGTTAATGTTGACTAAAATCAAACGAGATGTTGAGAGAGATATATAAAATTGAGTCGAAATTAATTTCAACAATGAAAGGAAAAAAAGCTTTGGACGAGACGAGACGCCTTAGAAGTTACGTCGTCGCTGTAATTCATCAATGAATAACATATGTTCAAAACGGTAATAGGCTTATAATTGATATTTTGTACATGAAGAGAGTCTGATGAGAAAAGGAGAAGAAGAAAAACGAACGAGAAAAAATTTAAATCTCTTCATCACTGCTCAGACAGGTTCTTTATATACACGCACAATATATGGGAGAGAGAGAGAAAGCGCAAAAAATGAGAATGTGACAAAGGTATCCGAAGTATAATTCTAAGGCACATACACAATACCAGCAATGGGAAGAAATTTATGAGAATTGAGCATGATGAAAACAAAAAAAAGGCAAGAGAGACACACACCTGAGTATATAATGTCACGATTCTAAATCATATCGCTGCCATGAGAGAGTATCAACAAAGATTCTCGAATTAAACATTTGTTAATGTCCTTTTCTCTTGCTCTTGATGTTAGCATTGGTCCGTATTGTTTTTCTTCTTATCTCTCGAATAATCAGACCGATTGTCTCTGATTTTCATCCCCCCCCCCCTATATCTATCAATCGATGCCTGTCTTCATATGCCCGATTGTTTGACATTATATATCTCAAATAACCCCTAAAGCACAGGTGATTTGTGATGCATGTAGAATGAACAAAGGCCGTTACTTCAACTTTCAACATGCATCTATACATATGGAAATCATCATGCTAATTAGAATTCGAATCAGAAGCAAAAGACAAATCTACCTGTTCGGTGAGACTTTCGTCAGTTGGTTGTTTATCTTGTTCATTCTCGATTATTGAATACACATCCGAAGGAAAAGATGAGGATAATGAATAATCAGTGATTATATCAGTATCAAGATGTTCATCATCACCAACATCCGTCATTCCTTTCGGTCTTCAATCTATCTTTCAGTCGTAATAATAATAAGAATGATCCCGATGAGAATCGAAAAAAAAACAGATTGGTGTTGTGCGGTTTGATTAGAGTGAATGAAATAGGAGAAATTTGCTTCTCGATTTCAATTCGAACCTGCGTGGCAACAAAACTACAATGTTCATATACTTATATTGTTTCTTTTTTCTCTTTCATCAGCAAATTCGCCTTCTCTTCACATTTCCAAGGACAAAAAGACATCAGTCGAATAACACCGAAAGAAGCCTATCAGTGCAATAGTCGCTTATTCATTAGAAACAAAATCATCAGCAGCATTGTATACATATATGTCGATGTACTACTACTACTAACCAGAAATTTTGTTTTTTCTTCTACATTAATCATATTCTCATCTACATGACGACTCCCTATGGCTGCTCGAACCGCTATATTTCAATAATAATAATCCTAATCACTTACATACGAGAAATACACATATATTTGCGTATAAGAAAGAAAAAAGAAACATGCTGTACCTGGATAGCGTTTGCTGTTATTGACCATCTTCGTTATTATGAGAAAAAACAGAAGACAAAGCTTGTCTTGTTCGATCGACGACTAATTGAATAAAATCTATTTGAGTTGGTGTTACCTAGACGTATATGGTCCGTCTGTCTGTTCATTTTACATCTGATGGATGATCCTTACGACAACACCTATACTTTACATTTATCCGCCCATCATTTTTTTTCCTCTGTCTCCCTATCCGTTCGCTTGCTTGCGGTCCATGTCTATCTCTCTCTCTCTCTCTCATTAAATTCAATCGTTTGGAATAAACTTTTGTTAAGTTTAATTTGTTCGACTCAAGTGAGTGAACAGAGCAAAAGAAAGAAGAAGAAAGAGAAAACGAGCGAAACAAAGCTTATAAGTAGAGTTTTGAAATACTTCACCTCACTTGTCGATGTCTTGTAGTCTTGTACAAGTATTAATTGAAAATGAGTCTTTACTGTTTATTTTCCCTTTTAAATATTTTGTCAAGGTAAAAATCGCGGCTTTTTTTTCTGCACTGCTCCATTTCATGAAACGCACTAACAGAAGCCAATGAAAGAGAGGTAGAGAAGAAAAAAGTTGCGGTTATTATAAGCACACAACCGTCCTACATCTTATGAGCATTGAATAACGCCAAAGAAAACGTCATCTAATTATTTTCATTATTTGATAAAGAACGATTTGCCTCACGTTGTGCCATATTTGAACAGTTCAAGGCTCGACTTCTTTTTATTCTTTAAGTGTACATCTCTTTCTTATTTGTTCAGATGTGTGTAAAATCCAAGATAAACATACGATTATGCAGAGAATTCGTCAAATGTTCGAGTGCCTACTCACTGGCTGAGAAGTAAACATATGGTTTTGGCACTTGCCAAGATCATATGTTAAGTAAACAGGGTCGACACGGATTCTAATAAATAGACGTTTCTCTGCCTTTTCAAACATTTCGTTGCTACCTGACAATGATAGCAACAACCTCCAGCTCAAAGTTAATTAGTATTACGAAAGAAAATAGTTACAAGATTGTCGAGCAAATAAAACAGTTGTATTTCACAAGAAGAAAAACTTACGCTTGGTAATGGCATTCTTTGCACGACTATGCAGCTTGCTTACCAATGTAACCTTTCTAACAATGTAGGTTTTTTGTTCTATGTATAGATGATACTTATGAACGTCTTCATTGTACGAAATACATGACCTTCTTTTTCGTATCATCAGTTTTTTTTTCTCTTCGTTGCTCATCCCACTATGATCAGTATCATTGTCTCATACGTTATAGGTTTCTGTTCAATTTTCATATTGTCCTTCAATCAAGCAACTCATCATGCTCATTCGTACATCGACACAAAATCATATCCTATCATATCGTATTATATAGGTCTTCATCATCGATGAGTTTCATATCCTAATCAGTCACGAGTGACACTCCCTAACACCTTTCTTTCGTTTTTTTTTTTGTTTTACTTATTATCATACAATGAAAGATGTATTTGCTTTCGATTTTTATGTCTTTGATACGAAACGAAGTTATTCAGAATTTTCAAACATATACATATCTTTAAATTATCATCGATTTCTTCTTTTTTTCCTCTTTTTCTACGCGTCAATGAACTATACATTCAAGTTCAATTTTCTCGGTCACTACATATCATCTTACGCCCATTCATTTTTATCCACTTGTCTATGGCTCAGAGCAAATATTTCGACTTTAAATAATCACTTCTTACTTCTACGTATATTCAAAGCGCACAGTTCTGTCGTCAATCACATATGAAGAAAGATTTTACGTAATAACATATCATTATTATCAATACTGCAACTAGTTGTATGATCATGTACACGCTGAGTGACATGTACAAATCAACAATACTAACACGTTCGATCTAATTCTTTCTGATTACAAAACGAGAAGAAACTTAGACATACTCTAAGTCGATATATGTGTATGTACATTGTTCAGTAGCGAAAGAAAGAGGAGAAAGTAAGAGTTATATCTTCTCCCAAGTGGGTATGTGTCTATTGACTTAACTCGGCTACATAGAATATCGAACGAAGTAAACTATTCTGTTGATGAGGTCCGATGGACAAGAAGACAAAGAAAAACAACGCTGGAAACCTTTTTTATACAAAAGAAAGGAAGACACTCAAGTTTTAATTAATCAAATCTTTTGATTAAGAACAAAACGATATGATAGATCAGAATGAACTTTGACGTTGAGAAGAGAGAAGCAAAGCAACGTAATCATCGATTGAAGATCATGATTATTTTCTTTTTCCTCTAACCCTTAAGAAAAGGGAGAGAGAGTACAATTCGCGCCTGTGATATATCAATTGAGATAAAACAACACGTCAATCATTTCTCATCATCAGCGAAATAAACCATTCGATAGATAGGACAAACTCAGTCAAGCTGAACTAAATAGAAGTTCACTCGTTCGTTCATTCATGTAAATATACAAGAAAAGATAAAAAAGAAGCATCAATAGGAAGACAAACTCTTCTTCTTCGATCAGATCAATATACAACGAAAGAACAAATGAGCCGCATGTAATTTTTTTATCACTAACATAACTTACATTTTCCGATTGAATAGGAAGAGGATGCAACGACGACGACGGCGGCGGAGGAGGAGGAGTATTTATTTGTGAGACAACGATTGGTTGGTCACTATCATTCGTTTGAAATGTATTTATCAATTTCGATACAGTTGATGAGCTTGAATTGTCTTCATTATTGGGAATTTGTATTTCAAGTGGTTTAAATGCTGAATCTAAAAGCGAAGAACATTATAAAGATTAGATTGTTTCAATCATCTTCAATACATACTATTGTCTTTCTTATTTTTCTTGCCATTTAATTGTTGATGTTCGTCCATTGCATTGAGATCGTCTTGTAACGATGTTGGTTTATCGATTTTAAGTAAATTTTGAATTTGCTTCTTCAATGACGACTTCTTCGATTTGTTTTTCGATGATTTCGTTTCGTTGATCGATTGACTATCGAAACTGTCCGTCGATAATGGCGAGACTTGTTTTTGATCAGCAGTAGAAAAACTTGACGACGACGGCTTCTTCTTATTACCATTTTTGGCTACCGCTTCGAACACTTTCACGTGATCGGTCACACGTTTCTCTTCCGGAATAACGACTCCGCTCGATGGACTTGATTCTCGTTGATGAGTTGAATGATCCGTATGAGCCAGTGTTGATGACGTACCACTTGTTGAACTTAATTCATCATCGCCACTACCAGCAGGCTTCTCTGTTTCTGTATTCGTTATTTCTGATGAAAGGCCACTGTCAACACCGTGGTCTTGTTGAGATGTTGATAAATCTTCATGTCCGTTCTTGGTCGGCAAACTTGTCGACGAGGAATTATTCAAGCCAATTGATGGTTGTTGGATAACTAATGTATCAGCATAGTTCATTTCATTAGACATGTTAGCTGGTGTACTTGTGAGCCCAGTTACTAGAGCACCGAGTGTCGAATAGGCTTGTGTTTGTACTGGTTGCTTAGATATCTGATTGTTGTTCTGATTTTTATTATTTGACGCTCGACGTTCACGTTTGGTGTTTACCTTGAAATGAAATCAATCCTTTTCGTTGTGTTCAAGACGAAAAAAAACGAAACAAATCAAGAGAAATTCTCTTTCAATCGTTTACTTTTTTTCGAGCTGCTTAGATTTCTTACTTGATGGCCACTTACTTCTATTTCATCAATTATGCACACTGACCATATAGATTGTCGATTTCTTCTTATTCTCTTTCTTCTATGTCCTCGAGAGACAGAGAGAAGAACGTTCTTTTTGTTCTTTTATAGATGAAATGTTTCATCTAATCGTATGAAAGACAATGTCAGCGAGACAGAGAAGAGAGAGAGAGAGAGAGAGAGAGAAAGAAAAGAGAATAGAATGGTTCAAATGCGAAAAATCATTCGCTTTGCTTCTCTTCTTATATATTAGTGTACACATGATTTTGATTATCGAAGACAAATTTTGCTACTTCTCGTTCATATGATGATGATCATCATCATCTCCGAGAAGCGAGTCTTATTTACATTCATCTGTTGTGTAAGCATGGTGTAGTTAAACGAAACCATTCTTTACTTCTTGTGTCAATGTGTGATATGTCTAAGACAACTACTAATAATAGACGCGACTGACCCCTCCTTTGTTTCTCTCTCGTGCACTTTCTGCCAACGTTTGTTTATGGATCGAGGAAAATTTACATAAATAAAAGCAAATTCAAACTGACTTACGACTTTACTTTTGTGCATGACACTTGGTATTTCAATACTCGATGTTTTTCTTTGCAGCTTGTTATGCCTATTGATATTGAAATGAAATGAAATAAGAAGAAAAAATGTTCTAAGAGTGTGTATGTGTGCATATACGTGCAACTTTGTACCCTTCCTCCCACGCTCACTTTCACTCGACTAACGATAGGGATATGCGACGTGACAAATGGTCAAGAATTTAGTCAACAGAAAGTGTATATGCATATGTCGATGGCTGTGTATTTGGAAGAAAGAAGGAAAAAAAGAAATCCGATCAGTATAAAAGAAAAGAGGAGAGAAAAAAATTCGAATTCAACGAAGGAATTAAAACTAAATCTTCAACTACCAGGGCAACAAGAAGTAAAACGAGTTCAATTATGTTGTTACTCGCTTTACCGTTATATATATAGCTTTCTCTCTCCGCTCGTTCATCTCACACATCAGTGAGCAGCAAGAAAGAAAGTAGTTTGATCATAAAAGATATTCATTAACGGATGTACATGCTATTTCTCTCGATTTAACTCGACATAGATTTTTTTCCTCTTATACATATCTCTCTCCCTCTTCCTTGTGTGTGTGTCTCTCGTTTTCGATGTCATTTGCTCTTCCTACTCTCCATTGATTTGGGCAAACAGGAGATGGATGAGTAGATATGAGTCTGTTTTATCTATCTATTGTATCGAAATAAGCGAGACAAATTTTCGATGAGAGGAAATTCGAATGAAGAAGATACGATCACTTCGACATCTACATCGATACTTCTCGTTCAGAAGTTTCATTTTTTTCTTCGAGAACAAAGACATTGCATCTGATGATTAGTTATTACAAGCATCTGTCAGATGTATTTGTAGACAGAACCTACTGTGTGATGTGAGAACATGTTCTTCGTTTTCATAGTGTGTCTTAATCAGCAAACACTGTTTTATTGACAACAGCACAAATATCAAGTTTGCTCTCCGGTTGCATATTTTCTTCGCTAGGAAGATCGATAATGAATGCCGTTTATTTGACGACTGACCGACGGTCAACAATTAGGTTGATTCTGACATCGGTGTCTCTAATTGACTGTATTTGATCATCAATCATCTCTCTTTCTTTTATTTTTATGATTCATCAGTTATTCCCGGACAAGAGCGGAAGCCATTCTTCACCACGAAGAGAAAGAAAAACGAACCGATATTATTCAACATGTACACATTCTTCTTTGTCTCAGTTTAAGTACGATGACGTGTCCATTACCTATAGCATTTTTGTATTCATACTTCATATCAAAAGTGTCTTTCCTTTCAATCGATTGTTTTCATTTCACTCTTATGTTTATCTTTACCTGCATATACTCACTTGAGGTGTTAGATCTCCTTCATATGAATAATACAAAAGTATAATTTGGTAATAAATTTTCTATTGTTTTGAAATAAAAGACATTTCTTTCTTTCTTTCTTTCATTCAATATACCAATGTTGAATGTCTAACGAAGTAAAGCAAAGCTTTATCAGATGTATATTTCATCACATGTTCGATCTTGCGTCAATCAGCGATTAGAATCAACTTGTATAATCGCGTTGCCTTTTTTTTCTCGAAAAGAAAACAAAATATACACGCTAGAGTCTACGAATGAATATCTAAGAAAGTTGGGAGGCAAAGGAGAGGATGAAGAAGAGAATGTCTGGTTATCATTCGGGTATTGTTTAACTGCAGAATGGTCGATATTCAAGAGGAATATCTTCTGGTCGACGAACTAAAATATACAAGCATGATTTAGTGGAAGACTTTGACTTTTTTAAAGCTATTCCGAACCCATTAAACGTCGTTTGTAAACATTGAATTGATAGGCGTTTGCTTTATAGATCTCCTTACTTGCAATAATGACGGTGACTAAATCATCAAAGATATTCTCATGAATGTTATCTGTAGAAGATTATTCAAACATACAAAACGCAGCGAAAGGAATGCCCCATACAACGTGTGGGATATGTTCCATAGAATAGTTGAGTACTGAACGACCCTTGATGGAATATGAAGAAATGAGCAAATTGTAGTAATACACATTGTCTCTTACTTGTGCAAGCCATGGTTGCCAGATTTGCTTGCGATGCATTAGTACAACACGATTATACAGACGCATGGCGAAGAAAAAGAGTGTATATCTAAAAGGTGAGCAAAAACAAATTATATTGAATCTTGAAAAGAATTCATGCAGATAAGAAAATTCTTGTCGATTTTATCATATATGTTCTATAACTGACAATCAATCTGGTAGGTACCAATACGGCCGACACCTTCGATTAAAATGAAGTCTTTGTAAACGTGAACTGTTGCGAATGAATTCGTGTTTGGTTCACATTCGATAACAGCATGCAGGGTTAAATGATGAATGTTTTTTCGGTCACGAAAGTAACCACCGTCATGATCGTGACCGCATATGTAAGCGAGAATGGTACCTTCAAATGTCCAGAGGAGATCTAATACTTCTTTGTAATTCCATAGAAGATCCAGAGGATCGCATGCACTCGGATGAATTGGGATGTGTCCTAGGAAGAAGGAGAGAAACTTTGATTGAGGAGATGGGAAACTGAATTGTACCTATGACAATGATTTTCTGCTGTTTTTCTTTAGCATCGGTTAACTGTTCTTTTAACCATTCTATTTGTTTTGATGATATCCCACCGTTAAATTGAACAAATCTTCGTTGATGTCCGCGTAAGCCCGTCGGATCATTGCAACTTTCATTTTGATTGTACTTTCTGATCAATTCAATGGCTTGAGTATAGACTTTACTATCTTCTTCAATCCCTAATGCACTGAATTCATAGGTATCAAGTGCAAGAATTCGAAGTTGCGGACATACTTCAATGGTTCCATAGTGTCCTGGTGAAGTTATTTTCGTGTCAAATGAACATAACGGTCCATTCAATAGATCTGTTCGTGAGAAATTATACAATTCATGATTGCCCCAAATATGGTAAATGGGTAATGATGGAAAATGTTTGCGAAATGTTTCTAACACATCGTTTAGATCTTTGCTCGAAGTTTTATTTGTAAAACTAATTCCATCAATAATGTCACCGAGTTGAAGAATAAACGAGATTGGCTTTGTTGCACTTAACCAATGTTGACACGCTTCGTCGGTTAATTTCAGTGCATTTCGATACCGTCGCATGTGTGTTTTCGTGTAATTCCAGCGATCATCGTTATCTGCATACTGAATGTCAGTGATCATACCAAACGATACAATCGGTTTTATTGTTTCGTCATAATCGAATGGAGATTGATTGATATCGGGATCGGGCGCGGCAAACATCGATGGCACTGGCGGACTCGTGGATGTTTCATCTTCGTTTATGGCGACGTAAGCCATCTAGAAAAAAGCCGAGTCAAACATATAATATGCATGCAAACTTTTGTGTTGTAGTTTTATTGTTTCAAAGAGAAAAAAATACAAGTAGTTATATCCGTATGAAAAAACGAAAGAAAGAAAGTGTATGTTAGAACAGAAATGTACAGTTAGATCAAAGAGAGAGATAGAGACAAATCTTGATAGTTGATTGGTAAATGAATATGAATATAATGTATCAGTATCGTATTTTACAAAAGAAAAGGAGATTCCTCTTGGGAAGGTCTAAGCTCGTTTAGCTAAAAAGAACAGACGTTTTGAGTTTCTTTTATGACGGAAGATTAGTAGAGAAAAAGAGAAAAAAAAAAGAAAATAATTAATTTCACATAAATGGATTGCTTGAATTGATTGATGATGTGGTGGTATTATTGAATGATGAAGGAATAAGTGGTGGTGGTAATGTTGAGCCTGTTGTGAAACCCACGTTATTCGACGAACTGAGTTGTTCAAGTGTTGGCGGTTTCATCGTATTCGCAAATGGATTGGGTGCTCGAGGAGCAGTTGAGCCAAATGGATTAGTACCTAGAAAGATGTACATAGAATAGCTCGGAACAAGAATAGAATAGCATTCGTTTTTACTTTTTGGATCTGTAACGAGTTTATCGAGATTAACTAAATTACTAAAATTTTCGCCAAGGAAACTTTCTGGTGTTTTGCGCGACGCGGAAATATTTGGCGGAAATGGACTTGGATTAGTTGAATTGGAATTGCTATTGCTGCCAGCAATAGTTGGATATAGCATGCTGCCACCTGCAGGTAAGCCAACATTCGGTGGAGAAATCGAACCTGATAGATTATTATTGTTATCATTTAGCGTGCTGCTGGTAGCAGTAGTCGGTGGAAATGTTGTTGATGGCATATTCCATGGATTCGATGATGCTTGTTGTTGCCCATTGGTATTCGTGGCAATATCTAAACAAGAAGATACTCATCACATAGATCCTATAATCATCGACCAGTAGCGAACGTCTGAGAATATGTTATCGAGAAATTCTTACTTGCGCTCGCTCCAAAAAATTCACTTAATTCATTATCAATTGTTTTTGAAGTAGTGGACGGTGGAGACGTGGTGGTAGTTGTTGCTGCTGCTGATGGCTTGTGAAGGCCATTGGCACCAACACCCCATGGATCAGCAATATTAACGGAAAGACCTGTACTATTATTGTTACTTTTATGATTATTATCGCCCCACGGATTAGCATGAGTGTCGGAAGTTGACGTTCCTGATTGCCATGGATCGCTCATTGCTGCCGCTGCTGCTGTTGTTGTTGTGTTTGCAGAAGTACGACCACTTGGTTCTGATGACCATGGATCATCTAGATGAGGAAGAGAAATTGTAAAATCTGGAAGTGAAAGATTTTTTGTATGCACTTGTAGATGTGGTAAAACCGAGATGAGTCGATGGTCGATTATTAGGTGGATTCCAACCCATACTTGTCGTTGTTGCTGACGCATAGGGATCTTGATGATGATTCGCATCGAAAAGATTTGAATTAGTATTGAAATCAAAGCCCTACAATGCAAGAGCATCGATATAGTTTGTTGTTGTCGTAAACAAAAGTCGATTTACTTGTGTATGAAGAGCATCAGGTGAACCTTCATTGACAGATCGTTCTAAGGCAATTTTAAGTTTCAAGTCATCGTTACGACGGCGTCTTTCTTGGTCTTCAGCCTAGACAGTCAAACATTTATAAATCAACTACTCTCTTCATCTTTTCACATACTTCACGTTGAGATTCTGCTAAAGCGATTTGCATTTGCAGTTGTTCTTCCTCTTGATTTGCTGGTTGTACGAAATCTTTTCCGGCTGCAGCATGTAGGTTATCATTAAATGATGACGAACGATGTGCAATCGAATTAGTTGTATACGGATATGACGTCATACCAAAGCTATCTCCGCCTTCGGCACTGTTGCGCCGCATCGATGTTGAATTGGCTGGACGGGCATATGTGACAGCACCACTTGAATCCATTCCCATTGCTTGTCTTGAAAAACGTTCACGCGCTTCTTGCGCTTTGCGACGTTCGTTACGTAAACGTTCATCATCTTTGAGTAAGGCAACCAACTGTTTGGCTTTTTCACGAACATTATACCCTTGATCTTTTTGTTCTTCGACATATTGAAAATCTTTCAAAGTTTGGATGGCAAAGATATTCTCTTTACATTGTTGACTAACACGTTCGTTGCCATATTTTATCAGATGATCAAGTAAGACTAAGGATTTGTAGACATGTCGCCAGTTTTTGCCGTGATCGTTTAAACGCTTCCAGATAACTAAAACAATGGAAGTGAGATGTTTTTTTCCGCAGATTTCATTGTTTACTTGGCATAATTTCAGCGTAGGCAACAACGTTATCGGTTAAGTCAGCTATTTCATGCATCAATGCTGGCGATGGTCCCCAAGCATCGTTCGATGTCGCCGACCGAACTTTACGCTGAGCTTCGGTATAATTATAAATAACATTTCGTACACCGCGAGCAAGCATCGGACAGGAACGGCTTCTTCTTTTCTATATAGTTCAAAGTTAATATCTAAAAATCATATACGGATAGTCATTATGATAAAATGAAACAGAAAAGAAAAACTGAGATTATTTAATAAATTAACTCAAACTGAAATATCATTGCTTCAAACAAGTTTCTTCGCTTCAAAAAAACCTTTAAGATGACGCATTTGCCAGAATCCAGCGATGACTAGGACGAATAATTGAGCAACCGACCACCACAATACGCGTTGATTCGTTGATTCACTTGTATTACGAAAACGTTCTTCTCGATAACGTTGATAGCTTTGTTCTTTTGTTCTAAACCAAAATAGCAACTTATTAGTTCGAAGAATATCACGAAAACAAAAAACAATCAAGTCACGTTATTGTTTTGCATATTTACAAATAATTATCTTCGACATAGAGGCTCAGGTATCGATCGCTCGATGATTCATACATGCAGGAGAATGTTATGCATATCTACGTACATTTGTTCAACTTGATCTAGTAATTGTCGAACTCGCAGTTGAAGTTCAGTTAACTTTTCATGTGCGCTGACACTTTGATAATCAACAGCATGTTCGCCGACATCAATATCCAAATGAACACGCTAAAATCGAAAGAAAACAATTCGAACAATGTCTTAACATTCCTGAGGATTATCTACCAATTTTTGCCCTCCAAACCAAGCAGTTGAGTTTGAGAACAAACAGATCACATGTTCACCTGGAGTATGTGAAGTAAAGGTAAACCGTCCTTCGCTTGTATACAATTTCGAAAGAACAATCTTATCATCTGGATCTTTCACTTCCACATGCATACCAATACCAGGTGTGGATGGCAGATAGGCATTCGACTTCTCATCGAATAATTCCACTTTGTATTTACCGATAACTAATGTGTCATCGGGAATTTCTTCGATAAAGCATTTGCGTTCGGTTTCACCGATGTGAAAATAGAGTGAAGAAGATAAAGAGATCAACTGCAGACAACAAAAGATGAAAATGAAAATCGATGGGATATTCATGATTTCGATCTAAACATAGATATGTCTGTGCAAATGTCAAAAACAAAACAAGGAAAATAACGAAATGGTTTTCTTCGAATTTATTTAGTAGGTGGTAAAAGAGAAAATATTTGTTACGTGTTTCTTCTTCTTCTTCTTCTTCTTTTTCTATACTAGGAAGACGACAACCAATCAGCAGGGTCGATACAAAACATCTGCATTAATGATCAACATATCGAAGAAAAGCACACTTCTTTCAGGGAGGACATCTCGATGTTACTATGGACTAATCCAACGTTTATTTGTTGGATTTTTGGATTTTTTGAAATTATTATCTAGTTTTTCGAGTTCGTCTATGTCATAGAGGAAATTTTTCAAATTCATTCAGCCAATATCGATGATGATTCAATTTACACGATTATCAATTCTATGAAAGTGTATTCAAGACGGGACTGAGATTTGGCTGAATAGAAACCTTTCGCTCTCTCTCTCTCGCACGTGAAAAAAGTCGTTCTAAGTTGTTTACTTTCGTTTTCAGATTCATCCTAGCAAATGGCCATCGGCAAGAACAAAAACGTCACAAAAGGTGGCAAAAAGGGAGGAAAAAAGAAAGTGTAAGTTGCTCGACTTCGAACATCTTCCGAAAATTGTGCGAGACTTTCTCGTCTAGTGCTGATCCATTCTCGAAAAAAGATTGGTATGATATTAAAGCACCAGCTAACTTCGAAGTACGTAACCTCGGTCGTACACTCGTCTCACGAACAACCGGCACCAGTATGTGTCTATTTCTCTCGGTTGGTTCTTTGAAATAACTGTTTGCGTTTCAATAGAAATCGCTTCCGATGCTTTGAAAGGTCGTGTATTTGAATCGTCACTCGGTGATTTAGTCAAACACGATGATGAAGATAGCCATCGCAAATTTCGATTTGTTTGTGAAGACGTCCAGGGTCGTCACTGCCTAACTAACTTCCATGGTATGGATATGACCACAGATCGTCTTCGTATGCTCATCAAGAAATGGCAGGTAAATCGAGATGAATCATTGGGATAGATCGAGTTTTTCAATCAAATTTTACGTGTAGACATTAGTTGAAGCTCAAGCTGATGTTCGTACATCTGATGGTTATCTTTTACGTATTTTCTGCATTGGTTTCACCCAAAAAATGCGCGGTCAAATCAAAAAAACATCCTATGCCCAACATACACAAGTTTGTCCATGTTTTTCTCTAAAATGAATCCATAAACTTCAGTTTCGACTAGATCAAAGCCATCCGCAAGAAAATGGTTGAAATTATGACACGTGACATTGCTGGTAGTGAATTGAAAGAGGTTGTTAACAAACTGTAAGCACTCTTATCGATGAACTTCGATAGAAAATACATTCGACTGTTTGTTTTTAGTATTCCGAATAGTATCGGATCCGAAATCGAAAAAACTTGTCGTGGAATCTATCCACTACAAAATGTTAACATCCGCAAAGTGAAAGTGTTGAAGAGACCGAAATTTGATGGTAAGCGACCTTTCGGTCGGGGAAATTTTTATTCACTGTTGATTTTTAGTTGCACGTCTTATGGAAATGCATGGTGAAAGTTATAGCAGTGTAACTGTCGATGAAAAAGGTCAACGCATCGAACGCGGCGATGGTTATGAACCACCAGTACAAAGTTCTGTTTAGATAATCAACAACAATTTTCTACATAAACAGAGTTCACATTCGATCACACTCTGTCTGAATAAGAAAAAAATATACATACATATAACGATTCTTGTTTTGAACCGTTAAGAATAAAAATCGTAAAACAAAACAAATCTGAATTCGCTTTCTATTGCATGTGACTGAAATCCGTATATGATGATTCAATTAACAAAAACATGGAAGATGAAGACACACCTTTTTTTCCTTCATACTGATGCGAAGGTTAGTTTCGAGCTTCAATGTTGTTTCGTGTCAATGTATATGGTGACAGCACTTTCATATCGTGTCAGACCCATGCTTTTCGGCTATTTTAGATATTCTTTTGGAAAAGAAACGTTAAACCGACAGCTCTAAACTAAACACTCGACTAGACGAATTATTCTGACAATATCTCTCGTCTAGAATGATAGCAAATAGATATATTCTTTGTTATTCTCGCCTTCGATATCCCTCGATGAAATAATGATTTTCCTTTACTATTCGTCTGATTATTTCTGCTTAAAATCAATGATAATGTTCGTACATTGACCTTATTGGCTTTTCTCAGTAAGTCATGCTCCGACGGTCGGATATTGGTTTGTGTTACATTCAATAGTGTTATATACATTTGTAAAGGCGGACTATACATGATATGTCTATTCGGATGTTGACGGCCATGCTTTTTTTCTTTTCTTTCTTCTGTTCTCTTTATAAATCATGACTTGTCGTCAATATGTAAGCAAAAGAAAATAAGAATATGTTTCATATCGTCATTCATCATCATATTCGTTCTATAAGAAAGCAGCAATAAGCAAAGACTACGTTGCATTTCATCATCATCATTATTATTAGATTCCTTCACCTGGCGCCATATAAAAACACGATTTTTTCCATTTCAGATTGAAACTACTAGTTAAAAAAACCTAAAAAACAATCATGTGTGGTAGGTGATTTTGATTTATCGGTGAGGAAAGGTTTTTCTCATTCACTTCCGATGTTTAAGGTATTTTCGGTTATTTGAATTATTTGGTCAAACGCGATCGTCGATTCATTGCTGATATTCTCATCAATGGTCTTCATCGTTTGGAATACCGTGGTTATGATTCATCCGGCATTGCCTTCGATGGTGATGAATATCTAGGTCAATCAGATGATCCATCATCGAAAGCCAAACGTGCATGTATAGTCGTCCGTCAAAAAGGCAAAGTTGAAGAACTTGAACATGCTACAAAATGTACGTGCTTATGGAAGAAAATAGGTTAGAAATGATGTATGCTTGCTTGTAGCTTTGGAAAATATCAACTGGGATGCTGAATTTACTGTTCATGTCGGCATTGCACATACACGTTGGGCAACACATGGTGAACCAAGTGCTGTGAATTCCCATCCCCAACGTTCTGATGAACAAAATCAATTCGTTTGTGTTCACAATGGAATCATCACAAATTACAAAGATATCAAACAATATCTTGTAAGAGAAAGAGAAGTTTTATTGTTATAGGAAGTTTGACCTTGCTGTTTTAGACCAACAAAGGTTATCAATTCGAATCGGAGACTGATACTGAAGTGGTCGTCAAATTAGTTAAATATCTTTATGATAAACATAAGAATGAAAAGATCACATTTCAAAAACTCATCGAAATGGCTTGTTCACAATTGGTAAAGACTATCGAAAACAAACTTCTTTTGCATGACCGATTCGTTTTTAGGAAGGTGCTTTCGCTCTTCTCTTCAAAAGCACACACTTTCCAGGTGAACTATGTGCTACACGGTAAGATTGCAATCGACTTCGCAGGACAAATGTTCATATTTGGTTGTTCTAGTCGTGGAAGTCCAATGGTTATTGGTGTTAAATGCGCTGATCAACTTGCTGCTAATCATATTCCAGTCATGTTCAGCAAAGGTAATTAGAGATCAGTTTGTTTTTCTTCTGTCGTATAATTTTCTGGAGAAATTAGACATTTCCAATGCCCGACTTACGAAAGGTAATTCGTATTAACTGTGTTGTGATCTTTCTATCTGACCCCAACGTAATCATTGATTGAAGCATGGGTGCTAATAAAGCTTCTAGAACCTATATAAGCCTTCCGTGATGCTTTGTATAGTCTGTATATCTCTCCCTCTCGCTCTGTTCTAAACATATGTAAGATATTCCACTGTTTGAAGATCGTTTGATGTGTTCCAGGAAAATGAAGAAATTTTGATTAAAACAGAGCAATTGATTTTCTATAGATCTATTCAATCATCAAAACACAAAAGATTCTCGAAATGATGTTCATTTGTCCGAAACGACTTCATCAAGTAAACAAATTTCTCATGTTCTTTCACGAGATCTATACAGATGCATGCATTGCTGATTTTCCTCTCTTGTTGCATGATATTTGCATGACTAAACAAAGAATCTTGTCTCCAAACACACCATTTCACAAATACTTTTCATATTAGACCTACGTGGCGTCTTCTCACCTCCATTGATGATTACTGATCAAAACACATCAGAACTCTCCGTAACTGGCAATGATCGTAGTATTGAATACTACTTTGCTTCTGATGCCAGGTAAGAATTCACCGTTCAAGATGTGATTTCTCTTAGGAGAAAAACTTGAATTATTGATTTCCAACAAAAACTATCGCTTTCTTTCTCTGCAGTGCTATTATCGAACACACAAATCAAGTTATTTTCATGGAAGATGATGATCTTGCTGTTGTCAGCAATGGTGCATTAACCATTCATCGTACCCAACACGGTGAAGTTTCAGGTCAGTCAGCTATTCGTGAAATTCACGAACTTAAGATCGAATTACAACAAATCATGAAAGGTAGATCTATTCTTCGGAATATATATTTTCAACTGTATGATCTTCTGTTCGAAGGAAATTATAAATATTTCATGCAAAAAGAAATCTACGAACAACCCGAATCAGTTGTCAACACGATGCGTGGTCGTGTGAACTTCAACACACGAAAAGTTGTACTTGGTGGCATCAAAGATTACATCAGTGAAATTCGTCGTTGCCGTCGATTGATTTTAATCGCTTGTGGTACAAGTTACCATTCAGCTGTTGCTACACGGCAATTGCTGGAGGAATTATCTGAATTACCAGTTATGGTCGAACTCGCTTCTGACTTTCTCGATCGCAATACGCCAGTCTTTCGTGATGATGTTTGCATATTCATTTCACAATCAGGTGAAACAGCTGATACTATCTTAGCTTTACGTTATTGTAAACAACGTGGTGCACTCATCGTTGGCTTCACCAACACAGTCGGATCGAGTATTTCACGTGAATCACATTGTGGTGTTCACATCAACGCTGGACCTGAAATCGGTAAGTGGAAGGAATGAGTTGATCCAATGAAAATCGTTTGTGTTCAGGTGTTGCCAGTACCAAAGCTTACACAAGTCAATTCCTTGCGCTTGTTCTCTTCGGTCTTGTCTTATCCGAAGATTCGATTTCAAAGGAACCACGGCGCCGAGCTATCATTGATGGTCTTCAACAATTACCAGACTTGATTAAAAAAGTTCTTCAATGTGATAAGAAAATTCGAGAATATGCAGAGGCTTTGTACAAAGAATCCTCGTTGTTAGTCATGGGTCGTGGCTTCAACTTTGCTACATGTCTCGAAGGAGCTTTGGTAAGATGTTTCTTTCTACATAAAGCATCTCCTTCTTTGTAATTTTTAGAAAGTTAAAGAATTGACTTATATGCACTCTGAAGGTATTCTTGCTGGTGAATTGAAACATGGCCCATTAGCTATGGTTGATGACAACATGCCAATTGTAATGATTATCATGGACGATCCAGTTAAAACCGTAAGTTAAGCGGATTGCGCGTTGATGCAAAAGAAGAAGTTCGATTTTTAGAAATGTATGAATGCTTATTCGCAAGTTCAAGCACGTGGTGGTCAACCCGTCTTGATCTGTAATGATGATGATGAAGAATTGATCAAATTAGCCAACCGAAACATCACCGTTCCACGTACAGTTGACTGTCTTCAAGGTATCTTATGTGTTGTTCCAATGCAATTACTTTCATTTCATATTGCCGTCTTACGTGGCTATGATGTTGATTGTCCAAGAAATTTGGCTAAATCCGTTACAGTCGCATAAGCGGTTCATGATTGAATCTCAATGGTAACATTATGCCGTTCAATTTCTCGGAGAATATCCGTCTTTCTTTTATGTATGATCTTATCTGAAAAAAAAACACCGTATACATTTATTCTTATTTATCAATATCGTTGTTGTTATTTCTTGACTTTTAACCTCATTTGCATCGCTATTCTTTTTTTTCTCTTATTATCAATGGTTTATTTGCATTTACAATAAGTTAAAATAAAAAAAACGAAAAAGTTTTCTTTTCGAAATGAAACATTCGCTCACGTTTGTTCTCACATGTCTTGATACATCATCTACAAGAACTAAGCAAAGCATCTTCTACTGGAAAGGCAGTGAGCGAAAGATCTTGTTTGACCTTTTTTAAGCTTGAAAGTTATGGAGTTGATTTCCAATAGCTATTTTTACTTGCATTTTTTACGCAACGATGGCTGAAATAGGTTCAATGGAGTTCTTTGAGAGAACACAAAGCTAAAATAGAAGTCAATGAAGACAAAAGGCATCAACGAACGTTCTGAAAAATGGAATCAACACAAAGGTAATTCCCTCAAGTAGCGACGAACTTCTGATGCACATTTCCGTTTAGCTGACATTCATTAAAACGGAAGAACACATTATCAGTATTCTATCAAACGTAATTAGCTCTCTTTTTCCTATTATGAAAACATTTTTTCTCTTTGCAAGACAGATGATCGGATAAACATGACGAGTCTGTTCGAACATCTACCAAATGAACTGATCTACGATGTATTTCAATACTTGGATACCCGAGATTTGTATTATGGATTTTGGAGATTGAACAGTCGATTGAATGCGATTCTTCGATCTCTGAGAAACCTGTCACTGACTATGGACAAAAATGATCCGGCGTTGATTTCTGTATTTTCTCCGCGGGTTGTTCAACTCAAACTGAACACTTGGCATGAAATTGATTTAACGCGCTTCTCAAAATTGAGAGTCTTGATTTTACAGAGGACAACGCGTTTTCAAGTGGCACAAATTCGACCCCATGTAATTCCTTATCTGAGATATTTATCTCTATCGTTAGCATTCGATTTCTGGTCATCAGCTCAACTCGCTGAAGATGTCTTCTCCAACGGGTTTCCTTTATTACGATATGCTGACTTAGGTCGTGTAGATGTCCCGTATACACGTTCATGGTCGTTATCTCCACATCTTCTATCTGTGTGCGTCTGCTCGGGTGATCCAATTATAATACCATTGATTCTCGTTTCATGTCCATATTTGCGCAGTTTACAAGTACAAGTTTTCGGTGACAATCATCATATTGATCTCCCTACATTAAGATTAAATCACCCGTTGAAACGCTTTACTTTCGTAGATTCGTATGGAGTTTTATCACTAAGTGACATGAGTCTTCTCCTCAGCTATGTTCTCAGTGTTGAATATATTCATTTAACATTATTTGAAATATCTTTTACACGTCTGGCTAGCATTCTCAATCATCATCTGCATCGTTTGAAAACATTCGATTGTTATATCCACGATTCAGCTGTAAACGCAGATCTCGATGAGATAAGAGCAATGAATCCGTGTTTCGAACGAATACAATACTACGAAAAAAGTCACGGTGTTCGTTACTTTACAAATAAACAGCTGTGATTGTTGCAAACGTGTTATTTTTTTTCCATTAATAAACGAAATTATCCACTAAAATTTGACCAGTCAGTCAATCAGTCGATTGAAGTATTCTATACTTATTTACTGACATGAATAATATTTGCGTCATAGTTTGTTTTCTTCTGTGCATGAGTCACACGTGCACGAAGCTAGAAAATATAAAAGCGAATGAAATAATTCCGAGATTACATACGACACTCATAATGAATTACTTTGATAAATTACCTGATGAATTGTTGGAAAAGATATTTTCGTCGTTTCAAGCTCGACTTCCCCTCGAACGATTCAATCACGCTTTTCGGGAGGATAACGCGTATTATTTTAATTATTCATTACAACAGCCGTTACTGAAACAAACGCATAAAGATATATCTAATCTATCATTAGTCTGCCGTCGGTTTCATCAAATCATTCATGCTAGAGGTTTCTGGGAACGCAAATGCCGCGACGAACATGTCTTACTACCTGATCAACATTTTCCTGAACAATTTGCTGCATATGAACAACTTTACGTTAACAATCCATTCCATCCGGCGTATAACCTACTTAAATCAGATCGATGGACTAAATCGAACGGTGGTCAGTCACGGATTGAAAATGATCCGTGTGGTAGTCATCGACTTTACGATGAATTCGGTCGTCTAGCACCTTGTCGAGTAACATCGTATATCTTTACAACATTTCGTCAGCGACGAGTAAATCTTTCTGATGCAGAACTTCTCTTAAATAATGCAAGTGTTCTGAGAAATATCTCGATTTTCACAATAGAAATATTTGTTTAGTCTGTGGATTTACGACCTGTCATTGAATTCTCTGTTTGTGTGGCTGCTCGATGGGATTGTGGAGCTCGCTGTATATTGTCTCTTTCGTTCTCAGATGGACATGCGTGGCGCCATGGAAGACGCTTCCCTCAATGGAATGATAAAAAATGGCATCGAATAACTTATCGATATGGAGAATACACCCAATATCCTTCATGGGTTGATGTTAGCATAGCTGGCAGTGATACACAATTTTGGGCAGGATTTTATGGAGTTAAATTTGCACAACCACGTCTTCGATTATTACTCCGTACAAACGAAAATCAGACTAATGAAGAAAGTGTAGTTACAATTGAACCGAAAGAAGAAGACGAACTTGAACAGGCTGTTGCAAGAGAAACTGAGGAAGACAATATTTCTGTTGAGACGGTTGATTCTTCCTCTGAAGCAGAAGAAGAAGAAGAAGAAGAACCTGTCGGCGATAACTCTTTCGATGACGAAGACTAGTTTTGTTGTCGTAACTTTAGTAGAGATACATTTTCCAATTTTATTGTAATACAAGTAGCCGAAAACTAATGGGTAGGAGTCGACTTATTGTATTGCAATACATTTAAAAGAGAATTCATTATTATCAAAGTCTTCATACATATAGATTGATTCATTTGATGAAACACGAACAGATTTCAACTTATTAAAGGCTATGAATAGAATAATTAATTTGACGGGAAATTGTTGAACACGCACGTGTGCAATTATGATATACTAACACCCAGAGTGATTTGTTTTAAAGTAAATTGAATGCAAGTGTCACTTACCAAGTAACACTTGAACATTCATTTCATTTTCAAAACGTTTTTGTCATGACTGATTTCTTTTGCCGACCTATTTCTTCTTCCTTGCTGCGTTGCTTTGCAAAGGAATTGAAAAATCTGATTGGCTGACTAAAGTGCATAAGTATGTTACAGTCTGTAATGATGCACCATAAACAACGGAAATTTTTTCTTAAACTATTTGAAAAAAATCTACAATTAACTTTAGAAAATTAATTTTTATCGCTTGAAAAATCCTTTACAGAGGCATCTATCTATTGATTACCATCATGGCTATTGACTGGTGGCTATCTCTGTCTCTCTAACTGATATTTGTTCATTCATTATTTGTCGTTTTGCATCTTAACTTTCGATTGATAGGATTAATGCCGATGCGATGACAGCGAAAGTTCATTGGAAACGGCTTGATGGAACTATCGGCCAAAATCCCAAGCCTCGTCATGGACATCGAGCAGTAGCTGTCAAAGATTTGATTATTATATTTGGTGGAGGGAATGAAGGCATTGTCGAAGATCTCAATGTGTTCAATTGTGGTAAGAACAAATTACAATCGAAATCTTCTTCGAAAATTTTCATTTAATATGTTTTAGCTACAAACCATTGGTTTCAACCATTAGTGAAAGGTGATATTCCAACAGGCTGTGCTGCATTCGGTTTTGCTACTGATGGTATACGAATTCTTGTGTTCGGCGGCATGGTGGAATATGGCAAATATTCAGCAGACCTCTGGGAATTGAATCCGTTAAAATGGGAATGGAGAAAGTTGAAACCTAGACCACCTCGAACAGCTCCATTACCATGTGCTCGTCTTGGTAAGACTTATACTTGAGATGTATCGTCTCTATTGTATTGAAAATATTCTAGGACATACATTAACATATGCAGAAGGAAAGTTTTATCTCTTCGGTGGTCTGGCTAATGACAGCAAAGATCCAAAACAGAATGTTCCCCGGTATGATACTGTCTAGAACATATTCAGTATTATCGATTGACTACATTTAGATATTTAAATGATCTGTATGTACTTGAATTCAAGGGAAATAGTTGTAGCTGGGAACAGCCGATGATTACGAATACATTACCAGCTGAACGCGAATCGCATTCATGTGTGTTCTATCGTGGTGAAATTGAAAATCGTCCGAAGTTGCTGGTCTATGGTGGAATGAATGGTCATCGTTTAGGAGATCTTTGGAGTTTTCATCTCGGTATGAGAATAAAACCAATCAATAGATTTTGTAGTTGTAAAAATCATTTTCCTTTCATTTCGTGCAGATTTTCTACAGTGGACACAAATAACACCGAGTGGTTTATCTCCACAACCACGTAGTCTGCATTCAGCAGTTGTGATCGGCAATCGGTATGTATCGATCATTCGATTCTCATTTTTGAAATCAAGTTTTTGTCAATTGTAGGATGTATATATTCGGCGGCTGGGTTCCATTAGTTCCCGTGGACAAGAATGATCATTATTCGAACGAAAAAGAATGGAAGTGTACGAATACATTAGCAGCATTCAATCTAGGTAAGATGATGATGATTGTCTGCTGAGAGGAAACTATTATTCTATTGTAGAAACAAATTCTTGGGAACTTCTTGGACAAGAATGTCTCGAAGATAATGTACCACGAGCACGTGCTGGCCATTGTGCAGTGACCGTTAATACGAGAATGTATATTTGGAGCGGACGAGATGGATATCGAAAAGCATGGAACAATCAAGTGAGTAAAAAACGAACGTTTTCAATAGAAAGAGAATCTGTTGTTCCAGGTTTGTTGTAAAGATCTGTGGTGTTTGGAAACAGCTATTCCAGGCGAACCAGAAAAAGTGCAATTACTCAAAGCAGGAATCGGCAATCTAGAAATATCGTGGGCTCCTGTACCTACCGGTATGTAAAACCGTTGATTTTGAGAATTCAATTTGAAATGAGTAATGCTCATTCTAGCTGATTCCTATATTTTACAAATACAAAGAATCGATACACCAGTTGAACAACCTGTACCAGTACCACCGACGCTTCCGACTACGTCTCAACCATCGACACATCATCCACCTTTACCATTGCAATCGATATCCGCTTCACTCTTCGCTTCAAAGAGTCCACAATCCGGTAGAAAAAAATTGATTTCCTCAATTTTAATCTTACTATTTGTTTTTAGTACTCGCATCGTTAATTCCGACATTTTCAAACGGTAAGTTAACATTCTCTCTCTTGCTATATTGATTTCTCATTTTCATCTTGATTTTAGAGCAACAAACACCCAGTGCATCAGTCTCCGCAATATCTGATACAGGTAAGTTAAAATTGAAGATCGTACATGTACTTATCTTCTTTTTGATCGATTGTCAGATGCTGTTGTCGATCCCTGTCTTCCCTCGACATCAAAGTCGGACCTTTTATCATTAGCTCATCTGTCGTCGTCGCAAACACCGTTATCAGCATCGATTAGTACACTCAATGCTCAGACATTGCCAAATCTATCTTTATCACCTCCGAACAGTACTAATAATTCTTCATTATTGTTCCAAAAAACGACACCAACATCTATTCCCTCGTCTATGCAATACAATCAAACAGCGACTATATTAAATCCTACACAAAGTACGATTGATCTCATTCAAATCGAACTTCTAACAAAACAATACGAACTATTTGTTTCTTCTTTGCAGCCGTTCGACCAGCGACAACATCGAGTATTCAATTTGTTAATACTTCGTCTACCGGTGCTAATAATACTGTTCGTCCAATCATATTCCACCCAAAAACGACGACAAACTCACCTCAACCACAACTTCTCACCGTTATGCCTGCAGGTGTTCGTGTCCAGCAACTAACACCTGTCGTACGAGGTTCGTCTACTCAACCGACAACAATCGTCCGTCTCATGTCACCAGCAGGTACAACCGTTCGACCAGGCACAGGTCAACAACAAATCATACAACTGAATACTACTAAACAACAACAACCACCACTAGTGATCAAGGCAATCACTGCACAAACATCGAACCGACCACAATCTCAGCAATCAGTATTGTTGTCATCTAATACCCAACAAAAGCCTGCAGCACAACAGCAAGTATTAGTTTTGAATCAGAACGCGTTTTCGAATATGGGTGGACAGCAGCCTAAATTTACTATACAAATGACAAACGTCGATCAGGCAAATACACCGGCAGCTCATACAACAGCGAGCACTGATAATGGTCAACAAGAATCTAATTTACCTCAATTAGATGGAAGTATAGATGATTTGGTAAGTATTAATATCTTTTGATGGAAATTTCACTAATAACTTTTCATGTTTCATCTTTAGCCTCCACAAAACGGTACATCTGGTAAAATAACATCGGTCTTGTTTGAATAATTTTTACATACATATGTGTGTTCCTTTAGAGTTACAAACTTCTTCTAGTCCAGCATCACAACAGTCAGCAACGAATGTGTCATCACGACCATTGACAAGTAAGTAGATAAATAATATATTGAATATCTCAGACTATCAAATTTTATTATCTTTTTCTATTGAAAAGATGATCACGAAACGCTCAATGGTAATTCGAAACATGATATCCAACAACCGACAGTATCAAATGATTCGAAACCCATTGATAGCGATGGCTGGCACCTGGTAGGAACATTCAAAACCACAACAGCTGATATCAAACATTATTATGTTGTACCATCAAAAATTCATCTTGACAACTATGTACGTACAAGTCCTTCGGCTATTTGATCAGATATATTTGTGTTTTCTTAGGATCTTGATTCACTTCAAGTGCAAAATTTGGTGAAAAGAGTTGATCTCGAGCCGGGTGTTATCTATAAACTTCGTATAGCTGCTGTAAACTCTTGCGGTCGTGGCCCATGGAGCGAAGCATCAGCATTCAAGACTTGCCTACCAGGTTCACCACCTGCTCCATCGAATATCAAGATTACAAAGGTAGGATTTCTCAATCAGTCGATCAATCAATCAACTCGTTATCTTTCCACTTTAGACAGCAGACGGCGGTGCTCATTTAACTTGGGATCCTCCATCGAATGCATCATCGATGATCACTGGCTATGCAGTTTACTTAGCAGTTAAGAATACTTCCACCGACAATGCATCCACACGCCCTCAATCACAGCAAGCATCACAAATGGCATTTGTTCGTGTCTATGGTGGTGTTGCAGCTGAATGTTCAGTTAACGCTGTTCAACTTCAACAAGCACATCTCGATACGACGACGAGTAGTAAACCAGCAATAATCTTTCGTATTGCTGCACGTAACGAACGCGGATACGGGCCAGCAACTCAAGTTCGATGGCTGCAAGATCAACAACAGATTGCTGCGAACCATTCGGCTGCAAACAATTCGTTGAAGCGAACTAGCTCGAATACAAATTCTTCCGGTACAGGAATAAAAAAACCACGATCCTTGCCAACAAATGGTGCAACTGATGGTTAATTTTCTTTTCCTAAACGTGCATGTGTGTTGACTTGTAAATATTTTATTTCCTTTGTGGAGAAAAGACAAGATCGTTATCTTATTATTCCAAGATGTTTCTCTGTATGCTATTCTTCGTGCTTGTTGATTAGTTGACCGAAGTATTTTCTCTCTTTCTCTCTTCTTGTTCTTGTGAAAAATGCAAAGATGGCAACAAACTGATTGTTTTTCTTTTCTTCTATTCGTGTATTGTTGAACATCATTTTGTGTTGTATATATATACATATATATATAGTTTCATTCTTCATATACATCCAAACACACACAGTTTGTTATTCTCTTCCTTTTTTGTGTTTATGTGAAAAATAAAAAACAAAGGCAGCCAAAAAGTCAGAAATGAATGTAATTCATCAAATATATATACGTATGTATATGAGAATCGAATGATAAGAAGAAGAAGAAGAAAAAAGAAGACGAAGAAAACAAAAGCCCACGAATAATGTTAGTTTGCTGAGAAAGAAAATGTTTGTCTTGTTGAATGTCTTTCTATTTCAATCGATTGAGTAAATCTTCTGCTTGACGAATTTCATCCGCCAGTGTTGATGCATGAGGTGAGCTTTTGGCACAAGCAATTGCTTCACGTAAGCCTCGCCGTTCTTGTAACAACATCGCTTGAGTTAAGTCTATAATGAGACAATCGTTTTCTACATGAAACTCGTAGACAAATCTGTCTTACCTTTTCGCACTGGCTCGACATCCGAAAAAGTCTTTCCTTCGTAAACAACGTATTGCCGTCCTTCTAAATGGTACTGATGCATGTCTTTAGGACGATCAGCATAGAATTCTTCAAGTATTCGTTCATCAACAGGCGATGTTGCTCGATCGATCTGTTCATATTTTTTCGGATGTCCAGTAACATCACCGGGCTGAATTTCGTTATTACGCTGGGGACGACGAGTTACAACTTGTTGTGGTCCAGGTGTTGGCGCTAAAGTGTTTGGAGTAGTTCGAATACTAATGATACGATCAGAGCCTGGATCACCTGGAATAAAATCGAAAATATTGATGTGTGCTTCAACACTATAACAACAACAAATCGACTCACCCATAAAGTAAAGAAGTCCGGTATAGAAGGCGATTGATATAGCAGTCATAATACCAGCTAGGAGTGATGCAATAATATCTAAAATTGAACAGAACTTTAGCGTTGAAGGAAAGAAGACGAGATTAAAAAAGTCACCTTTATCCACTGATGAGTATGCCAATGAGATATAGTTCGAACAACTGGCAATACAAATGATTATGCCGATCGTCAGGCCACATTCGATGACGATTGTAATGATTGTCACAATAACACACGCGAGGGATCTTTGTACTGTGAACAGAGAGAAACAACTGAGAATTTAAGTTTTCGTCTTCACACTTACCTGATCGACGATTCCAAATCAGAATTAGAATGTGAAATAGAAAAAGTAAACTAGCGATACAGCCAAGTATCACCACTATAAGTGGAATTTGCAAAATATCTTGATCTACAAATAACAATCAACTGAATGCATATTCATCATTGAACTATCTTACATTGTACACCCCAAAGAATGGCAAAGGCGATAATCATCATAAATGATAAAACACCAATGATCATTGTTAATATAACCGTACGTTTATTGATATCAAACCGAACACTTAAATACAGTATAAAACAGAATAAAATGAACCAATTGAGCAACAATAATGTATAAGTCCACCAGTTTGCATAAGCACCTCCATAGGAATTCGTACATGTACCAGTCGAACTTAATCGAGCAGTCAGAACACTTCTGGATTCGGTTTTAACTACATTTGTCACTAAAAATTGATTTCATTCGAAACAAAAAAAAGTTCTTTTCAAGACAATATACCCGCAACACATGGCGCTGGTAATAGCGTGTTACACAGGAAATTAGTAATACATTGCGAAGCGCTATCATAGGCTGCACAATACGTTCCGATGGCCGTATCATAAGTACTATTTGGACACCATGTAACAACTGATTTATCGACAACTGATCCATCTAGCCAATGCCATTGAGAATCGCGAACTAAATTTCGAAGAAGAAATCTGGATATTATCTGAACTTATTCTCGGCACGTTATTTCAAATAAATTTTCTCCCTTTCTCACTCTGATTTGCTTGACATATTCCATGTGTAATAAAAATAATTATATCACATTAAGTGATGAATGTATGGCAGGATCTTTCAATTCTTTCCTTTTAACTATACTTACAAGTATCACCGTGCGTAGGTGAACTTACATTCTTTCTTTTATTTTTTAAACTGAAAAAGACGGAATACTTTTTCTTCTACTTGAAAAGAAAGATATCTCACCGACGGAAATCATCGCCTATTCCCGATCTAATACCATCTCCTCTTTTCAATGTTTTTCAGTTCGAAAATAAAAAACTTATCATTTCACTTACATGATGCAAAATTGTTTGCGCCAAGCCAGAAATATCCCTTGCTACTGATATCTCCCGTTTTCAGTGCATCAAACTGTTTGGCTGAAAAAACTTGAATTAGTACTCCGTCGACTGTTTTAGCTAAACATTGATTATACGCATCCGTCCACGACAGCGCATTTCTTTTGTAAATATAACAAAGACTCGAGACATCACCGCTGGGAAACGCTTGTGGACATTCACTAGTTACTGAAAGACAAGAATGGTGAACTGAATAATGTCCGATAGTGATCATACCTCGTCGCGGATATTCAATGATAAGAAGAGGAAGCAGCAAAAGAAGTTTTAACTTGAACGATGTCATGATTGAGAAATGAGAAAGAGTAGAAATGTTGTTCAGAGTTGCTTGTTTTTATCACTGGTAGTTGTCATTGTCTCGCACGATATACTCTGTTTGTTGGTATCTACAACAAGAAAACTCATTTGCAGTCAGCAACCTCTAATTTTCTTTCTCTCTCTCTCTCTCTTTGTTCTTTGAGTTGCTAACAAAAATGACTCGATGCAGTCTACATCTGTTATTTTTCTTATCTTAATTTTTTTTTGTTCACGTCATTTCTCTCGTTTTTTTTTATTTCTTCGTCGCTATTCATATGCGTAATATCAAATAGCAGTGATACAATTGATTTTTACTCCTCCGAAAAAGAATATTAAGTAAATTCTATAGACGAGTATTAAATTCATATTGTTGAGGCGTTTCTCGCTTCTAAAATCAATACAATTGTCGTCATCAGTTTAGTCACGTCAGGTGGGATGGAATAACCAAAGCAATCCCAGAGAAAACGATAGATTGGCATCAAATTTCCATGTGAAAATGTATTCAATTTCATTACTAAATATGAAGAGATGATTAGAAGACAGGCTACAATGGATTTGTCTATACAATCTTAGATTTGCTCATTGTGAAACTGAGGGTGGGCATTGATGTTTTGCGAACAGTCGTTATTTCTTTGCTTAACTTCATTTTCTTGTCGAATAGAAGACGAGAGATGTGACCTCGATGGACTTTTTTCACAGTGAAGAGATAAATTAAAACAAAAACACTTTTTACTTAATGACTTTTCTGGTTTGTTGTAATTACCGGAAATCAATGCAGAAATTGAAGTTTATCTGTCGAAGAGAGAAGATACCGAATCGAAATTATGGAAGAAAGATATGCCGATGTGAAGAGATGGATTGAAAGGAGACTAATGAACATGAAATTCGTAGGATAAACCCGGCGAAGACAAAAAAATATTTCTCCGTTTCTAATGCACGATGAATAGAAAGAAAATGACTATTTTCTCGAAGTAACAGTGCGATTACTATTCTGAGAATATAAGTAAACGTTTTCCTTTCATTTACTATTTATCAGTATTTACAAAATGTAAATAATTAATACTTGTATTTGTTATTACCTTTTACTAAACCGCCAGATCACTTTCGACGTGATAAAAATTTAGAATTGCCTTCATAGTTCGATTTAGCCATTTCGTTTCGGGATGGTTTTGAGTGACGATCAATCTTATTTGATAATACCATTCAAATAAAATGTTCGTAGGAAAAGTAGATCAGTTTAGGTACTTTCTTGCCTTTGATTTAACCTCTACTGAACGACATCAGTTAAAGATAATTGCATTCGAAACTGAAACTCTGTTGGCACTTTTGTATGTGAACATAGTATAGTTAGGACAAGAAAGTATTTTGTAGAAGTTAAGGAAGCAAATCGATTTGTAATATTTCCGGGAAAATGTAAGCAATACTGTTCGTGTTGAAGAGATATTTTAACAAACTTTATCAAGAGATCAAAAAACTTTCACTAACAAGGATCATAGTTTTCGAACGTGAAGGCCACTCTTCTTTATCTAGAATTACATTATAGGATTGGAGCTTGTTTCTCTTTTGAAAAGTGTATCGAACAGTAATGTCTTACTATTTCAAACAGACTGCGATATGTCGAATAAGTTTTTACAAAGAATTGAGAATTACCGGATTACTTAGTTTTGACCCAGGTTGGTGAAGGTCTCAGTCAATCATCATGCGCTAGTTTTGCAGGTTTAATCATAGTTGTCATTCCAGGACAAATAGAAACTATTCTGAAAATCCAATAGCATTCGAAATTACCTGGACTAAGCTTAATTGTCCAGTGTAGGTAGTGGGTTATGAAAACGATATTATGTAATAGAACGTCTATGAATTAGATTCAATGTACTCAACTATCATCTCAAAATAAGCAGATTGTTGTTTGTTTGAAAGATTCAAATTCAACTGTTTTCTATTGATAAATACGAACAAATGCAAGAAGTCTTCACATCGACGTATAGTCTATGACAAGAAACTTTTTATCAACAGTTTAAGGCCTGATTGGAATAATTGCTTTCAAAGCAAATGAAAAAAATTGGACTCTTTCACATTGCAATCAGTAGCATAGAACAATTCATTAAATTATTCGAAATAATTTTATTTAACATCAAGTTTTCTTTTCGTCGACTGTATATCATATCCAATCAATCGATCGTTTCACTTTGTCATACCTATTTGTAAGTCAGGACGGGACAAAAGAAGTACAAAGATTATTAAAAAAAAAAGGTTATTGTGTGTCATTGTTTATCACAGAAACATGAAATCTTACTTGTCGAATACACGGAAATGTCAACAACGGCGGAGTACGTTAACATTCGTATTTACTTTCCGCAGAAAATCTTGAAAGTCAAGCGAAGGAGCTTTGCCCACGACTCAAAGACTGCAAATGGAATACCACCCGTTTGTTTTGATTATGTCAATGAATCATACGATGCTATCAATATTTCCTGTCAAATAGAGGGTCTATAAACAATGTACATTTCCAATAATTAAACGTCAATTTAGAAATATTGAAAAATATGTAGAGAGAACCTATCAGACCTAATTACACAGCGTCCAACATTCTTTTATTAAACACAGAAACCGTTTAATATTAAGCTAAAATAAACATTTTCATAACACTTTCGAACGATAACGACCAATTAACAAAAAAACGAACATTCTAATGATCCTTGAAAATACTTCAACAGAATTCGGAATAGATTTTCATACTGATACGCTCGTCGATGTGAAGTTATTCTTAACTAATAACTTTCTATTTTTAAACATGTAAGCCACTCAGCCGAGATTTCTTATTAGCACCCTAAGTACATGTTTATTGCGTAAGTTGATGGTAATAATTAAAATCCACCTGTTGAAGAAATGCTTATTTATTAAATATTTGTCAATTGCGAGCGTGTTACACACAACTGACAATTGCTCGAACATCAAATATCTGACGAGAGACACGAACTAACCACACAGTTCATTGGACCCGTTTGAAGATATGCAACCTGTGGAACAATAAATGATGAATTGCGTGGTAGAAGTCTAAACACTTTTCGTAATAGTTTTGTATTTTGTCATTGGTGAAGAATACGAATGACGTTAGAAAACTTTCATTTTTGTTCAATTAATTATTTACGTATGACAATTGAAGTCTGTAGGTGATATTTCAGTGGTTCTATCTTTCACAAAAGAGGATATTCTGTATGGTCTTCGATATAATGAAGACTCCGAACGAATACTCATTTCTTCGATGATAAAACTTTTAAAGTACATTGTATAAATCAACAGAATGTCTTTTTCTACGAATGAATCATCGACTAGTGGGCGTATTTTTTCTGACAATAGGCTCTTCCTGCGAAACAAGTCCACGAACTTCATTTTCTTACCCACGCAATCTCGCATTAATAGATCTATGATTATGCGTGAGGCATCAGATTGAAAAGGTAGAAAATGTCGTCAACATTTGACTTTGCCAACAAAAGAAGATCAAGAAAAGATTAATCAACCGCCAGTGTTTATTGAAACTTTGCGCGGCTTTCATCAAACGTTGTAGGATATTTGAACAGCAGAAAAGAAGATTGATCGGTAAATGAAATTACATCTAAATATTTCCATGCACGTAAGATATGCATTCATCTACGTAGGAGATATATATTATCTCGGCAGATTTATTAACAATTGTGCTTGATATATTTATCTTACAGAAGGACTTTTATTTCTATACGCGTCAGTGATCGGTCTATGCATGGGCGTGTTTATTTTCCTACTGACGTCGATTTTCTTTCTCTTCTCCATTAAAAAAATATCCTAACCGTTTTGTATGTATATATATATGAGTATATAACATCACTTGACTACTGTAAAGTACCACTCACATTCACCTGTATGAAAAAACTTATCAAAACCGTTCCTCTCTCTCTCTTTCTCTCTCTCTCTTCTATATGAATATTCTATTAGTCAGACAAATTGATTTCTATTACTATTCACTTCTTGTTTTTTTCTTTTTCGTTGCAGTTATTTTATTTCATATACGAATTTCTTGTCAACTATCATCCCGTCAACAATGTTCAAATCCTGCTTACCGTCGAATAAATGTCTCGTGTTGTTATTTGTATTCGTCATTATAACATCGATTCGATTTTCACACGCATCATCTCTAGAACGTTTACATAATGATGAGATGGCCGATTCATCCAGTGATGTCGCACAAGAGCAACAACGTCGAGTTGATAATCTAAAACAGTTACGTCACTTTCTGTTAACATCGAACGCCGAACAACGAGCCGGACGACGTGATAAACAAAATTTTCTCAAACGAAAGCTGGTAGGAAAGCAAAAAATAGAGAGAGAGAGAGAAAACCCACGCATTTTCTTTTTCATAGATTCGTGAATATCTTCGATCAGTAAACGATGCCGATTCTAGTCGTTTGGAAGAAGTTAAAAGTAAGTTGATTGACTTGTTTTGCTCGCTTTTGAACTAATCAACACGCCTTGCTGCTTCTCATTTACCATCTAACATTCGCATGCGCTTGCTACGTTGCACTTTCTTGTTTAGAGCGTTTCACATACTGTAGCGTTCAAGATATGTTGCATGGCTCGCTTTGTCGCCGCCGCGCCATTCATCACTGAGCAGATCGCCTTCATCTAGTTAATGCACGAACGATATGATATTTATTTCAAAATCAAACTGCTTTATCAATCATCTTCTTTTTCATCATCGACCTTATATACATTACTTTCAATATTTGTATAAACGCACGGTTACAAATCATACAAGTATACTTTCTCTCTATATTCTAACAAATAAACATCAATCCATAGGAGATGATAAAACACTGTTGCTTTTTTGTTTTTCTATTCTTCTGTTTTATTCCTAAACTAACATGTAATAACGCTAAACAAATCTGTTCTATCAAACATGTTGCGTTCGGTTTCGAAAGTTGAGTCACTTCAATTTTACTAACCTGTATCATTTATTTGCTTAATTAACCGTCGCTACAACAAAGCAAATAAAAATCACCTAATTTCAAGGAATAACAACACATTTCGAATCTTGAGAGTTGCAATCGATATGTACTTTTTTAGAACGTTTCATAACCTTCTGTAACTCATACGAAGATATAATGAATCCGGGTCAAGCTACATGTGGTTAAATGTTTCACCTATCTATCATCAACATCACCAGCATGATTGCATTTAGAATCAACTTATTCACCATCAATCTTTCCTCTCGTTTTGTTTTCTTTCAATTTTGATGCTATTTCATTTACATAAGCATCCCGCTTAAATAAAAACCCACTGTATTTTTTTGGTACCAGTACTTATTCAATAATACGTGAGTGAGTGCCACTAAGAATCATTCATCGTTGCTTATTTTTTTCTTTCAATCAACAATATTATTCACATTAGTCTCTATATGTCGTACATTTTTTTTGCTGCCTGATTTACTTACCTTTCGTTCTGCATCCTATCAAATGATTGTATGATTTTTTTTTGTGTGCATGAATATTTCGTTTGATTTTCGATGTACTATGAAAAAACGCAAACATCTAAATATTCCTTTCTTTTTTCCTTCTTATAGAACGTTTTTGTGCGAGTTTGGAAGAATTTCAAGCTTCTCATGCCGCGTGCTATGGTTAGAAAAACGTACCAACTGTATCACTGATCTTATTCTTGTTATGACAGACATTTCTTTTATTTTAATCCACGAAATAAACAAATAAGGCTACTTGAATGATTTTAAAATGTTGTAGTTGATACTTTGCACTTATCCACATCCGCAATCGTGGTCAATGTTTGCATACTGAGAGTTTTCGCCTGAATACGTTTCGTGTAGCGTCGAGATAGTTCACGATGTTCGGTTTTTGCTGGTCCCCACTTTTCATGAGGAAAACGAGCTTCTTTAATGATCTATAGACAAACAAAGCAACGTATTCAACTATGAATTATTGTAAACATACATTCCATGTACCACGACGACAGATTTCAACGAAGAACATGTATGGAAGCCAACCGAGACAGATGATGACGACCATCCAACCAAGCGCAAGTGCCCATGTGGGATATGTATAATCATCAAGTGTTACATCTTGATAGAATAATGAAGAGAAGATGATGGTAAACTAGAGATGACAGATGTGTCAAGAAGAATTTCACGGATGACCAAATGTGAAGAAAAAAGAAGATAATTACTAGTAGAATTAATGGAGAGATGTACTTCCAACATATTTGCCAGAATTTACTCGGACGTCGTTCTTCACCTAACATGATAGCAATGTCATCACAGAAATTATCCATCCCTAATGTGATATAAGCAATGAAATAGATGTGAAAGTCGAGAGAGTTTAGCTTGACTGTACCATAAACCCACGCAATACAGAATAATTCGACAACACCGATGATTAACCATGGGAAACCACCGAGGTACTGATCAACAATATTTAAAACATAGAGACCACCCTAGAAAAGCAAATAGGATATCTGAGAATCGAAGATTTTTGAAAATTAACACACCCGAGTCACCATTGAAAGACCGACTAAGAAGAACACGACAGATAAACCAAACCGAAATAGGACTATTTTCTTCGGCGTATTTAAGTACATTTTGAATTCGTCAATTATACTCGCCATGACTGTTTCCATAATGGAAAACTATTAGAAAGAAATTGTAGAATCATTCAGTTTCGAGGAGAACTGGTAAATTTACCTCAGAACCAAACCCAAGTGTGCACATCATCAGAAAGAATAACACACACCAGAGAGGTGCAAATGGCATCATCGATAAACCTTCAGGAAAGACAACAAATGCCAAACCAGGTCCTAAATTGTACTCTTTTCTATACCGCAATTAATAAACATGCCTTACAAACCTCCTTTCGCCACATCAGCCACACTTACGCCCATTTTCGTCGCCATATGACCTAAAGACAGCTAAGAATCTCAAATTCAATACTAATCTCTTACCTAATACAGTAAAAATTGCAAATCCACTAAATATACTGGTAAACCATGTCACACAACAAATCGCTATTGTATCACTACAGAACGCAACAAGTTCTTCTCGTTAGTTTGACAGAGACCTTTATACCGATAGATATTATTGTTAAAATCATTGAACGATGCCATAGCTATCAACCCACCGCTGCAGCAACTCAATGCATAAAATACTTGTGTACATGCATCTTTCCAAACCTAAAAAAATCGTCTTTCAAAATGACCTCTTCCTCTCTAGCACAAACGCATCGTACCGATGGATTCTTCAGAACACTGAAATTGACTGTTCCCATGTAAAATTTAATACCTTCGACAGCGCCACTCAATGTTGCACCACGAATGATCAAAACAGTTAGCATTACATATGGAAATAGAGCAGTAAAATATGCAACCTACAATGAGAGTACGTTCATTTTCTCGATGTTCAAATCATAGTTTTTACTTTGCCTAACGATTGTACACCTTTTGATAACGCCAAAAAGCAGATTAACCAAGCGATTGCCAGAGCAACAACTAATCCAACAACAAGACCATCTGCATGTTCTACTCCGCCACTGATTTGTAACACTCGACGACTAAAAATATTAGAAAGTCTTTCCTTTCGAATTAGATAGGCTTTGGAATTCTATACTAAAAATATTCTTCACTCGGCGAACTTGTCATATCTAAAACCATACAAATATTCATCATCCAATAAACCAAGCGAATCATCAAAAGATACTTTTCATTAAGCCAAGTTCAGTTCGAGTTAAATTCGCTAATGTTTTCTGATCAGTGCACAGCGCTGTGTTCCACCAATTATGGCATGTCGACCATGGAACAATCAATTGGAATGATGCCACCAAATAATAGAAACAATATGCAATGAGCACCATGTAATACAAACCCCAAAAACAGTTTGTGGCCATCGACGCATAGCCAATACCTATTAGAAAACAGTATCGACAGAATTTCTCGAGAAATAAGATTTGTCACAAGCCTCGCAATAATGGATTGACTTTCCAAACAACTAATGGCCCAGCACTGGTAAATTGTCCTAAGGTTAATTCCAAATAGAACACAGGTGCACCAATGAAGAAAAGCATGAGCGTATATGGTATGAGAAAAGCGCCTAGAAACGCATTGGCATACAATCGAGAAAGAACGCCATCGGCAGCAAAAATTACCTCCTCCGTTCTTGAAACAGAGATATGGAAAACGCCAAACATTGCCTAAGCCAACAGCTAGAAAACATACCAAACAAGACAGTCAATTGTCATGAAATTTTCGTACAAACCAAATGCTACTAATGTTAAAAAGAACTCAACAGGATTTGTCCATTGTTTACGCTATAGATTACAATAGAAATATGTTGATTATACAAAAACTAGCTTCACGAACTTCTGGTGGAGTCACATCACTAGCAATCATTTGAAAGACCGTCAACAGATGTTGAAAGTGAAGAATAGATTCATTCAAATATCAACGAACATTTTATCTTCGAAGATAATCTATTTAAATGACATTTCATTGCCATTTTTTATGTCGAAATGATAACAAAAAGAGCATCATCTCTTTCGTATCGATCCATATACGAATCAATTAGACATGTTTCCCAAAAATACCTCGTATAAAATGTCATTTTCACAGTTCTACTGAATACTATCCATCCGTGGGAGAGAAATAGTTCATTTATTTGCCAGACTAAGTGATCCTTGATAAATTTTCATTGTTTTTGTCTTCATTGTTTGATTCTAATATGATTATATCGCGTACAAACCGTCTTCGGTAAACCAGCATTTCTCTCGATCGACAAATGACAAGTAACGTTTCTCTCGAAACACCTTTGATCGATAGTCATATTGGTTTGTACATTACAATAATTGTCTCGTCTCTATCCATGATTATCTCTACATTTGCTTGTATTCTGATAATATTCCTGACGATCATTACACCAAAATTGCATTCTCCAACGAACTTACTCGTGTCTAGTACATGTTTGAGCACATTGGTTTATTTAATCATATCCATCGTAAATAGTTTCATCTTCTATACCGATTCGAACTCTACAGATTGGTCGTGTCGAATTCGAGCTTATGCTTACTATGTTTCCTTGAACCTTGTGATTTACTCCTATGTTATCCAAGCAATATCGCGTTTATTTTGGACTGTTTTATATAAATATCGGTATCTGCTAACAATGAAATGTCATATACGTCTTCTAATTTTGAAAACAATCATTTCAACTCTCTTGCCATTATCAACTCTGATCACCGATCATGTTATTTTTCGTCCATTGAAACTCTGCGTTGTGCCAATGAAGTATACCATTCACGTTTTCTATCTTCTATCAGTCGGTTTTCTTATCCCACTGTTGATCATTACGATCCTTTACGCAATTATCTATCGACATATAATTCGTTCCACCGCAAATTTTCGACGTGCGACACGAGATGCTGAAATAGCTCGAAATATTCTCATTCTTCTTGGCATTTTCCTTCTCGGTGGTATTCCAACTGTGATCTATGTCATTGTTTCCAACAAAACGGTATCGTCACCGAGAAGTTTATTCTTACTCGCCGTTACGGCACCTTCTGTCGCAGTGGCGAGTGAGAGAATAATGAGTATTCTTCTCAACAAAGAAATTCGCAAAGCATTAACAATACAATGGACAGCCCGATTTGCTAGTGATCGTCTATCTACTACTGGAGTTCAACCATTAATATTCATCAATCAATCTGCAGGAAGAGTCGCTTACATTTCGAAACTACAAGAAATTCGATCATAAGTTAAACCAAGTAGGAATGAATGAGCGTGAATTAGATCATATGTTACACATAACCAGAATTTTATTCTTTTTGTTTGTGTGTGTTAGAGTATCGATAAATAAACAAACAAGAAAACAAAAGCGAAAATGATATAGTCGCATATACATTTTCTCGTGGTGCTTTGCTAGCAGAGGAAATAGCAAACTAAAAAGATCTGCGCACACAACAAAAACCTATCAAAGGAGAAAACGATCGTATTGTTGCTGATGAGTTTAGATTTATATGGTATCAATATCGATTGATATCAAGTAAACGTACGCCGAAAAAGATGGGAAATTTTGGTACGACAGCGAGAAGCATCGTTGCCAAATTAATCAAAAAGTGTGTCTTATCATATTTGGTATAAAAACTTGCAATGAAGAATCTACAAAGAAATCAGTAAAGAAAACCTATTTTCGGTATTAGCATTCACTTACAAAACAACCGGTACGATTTGCAGAAATTTCCGTGTACCTGTCCATTGTACTCCATCATCAATCTGTTCCCAAAACGTGAATCGTCGTGCTCGACCTTGGTCGCTTGTTTCCCACGGTGCACCTTTAACAACATGAAATAAATAATAATTACACTAGAACGAAATAAACAAATTAGCGTAAAGAAATTTCGTCATCAAAATTTCGCCCACTAGATTATGAATGGTTGTTGTTAAAGTCCATGCAACAGATGTTGTTATATAAGGTATACTGAGTAGAATAAAATGTAGAACAAAGACAAGTATGATATATGTTAACCAAACGCCACGACTGTTTAACCATGAACTATTTGGATTTCTCTCTCCTTGGGCGATACCGACGTTCATTGTTACTATCAATACAAACTGTACATATAAATCTAGAGACAGAGCGGAATTTGTGGCAAAACTCGGTGACGATTTAAAGGGTAAAATCTATGATTATGACCTTGAGTGTTTGACTAATAAAATACATTTACAAAACCTTTCATTGAAGAACTTCGATTGATTGAAACAAGCGACGTATACAGAAGAGCAGAAAAACAGAATATGATTCATCCAATCGGTTTTTATATTTACTATTGGTTATGACATCAGATATTTGACAACGTTAGAGGCCGCCCGTTCGTGTTAAATACATTTCGAATCGAAGGAAGACGAAGAAGAAAATTTTATTGAAAATCAAATGGCAATCCTTATATTCTTGGACAGGATATAGAAGGAAAAAAAAATAACAAGCTGCGTGTTTATAGATTCAATTTAATCGGTCTACGATTTCGGTTACGGTTACGATTACGAGTTGCTCGACGAATTAATGTCGTATTGCATAACTTATTCTTACAATAACGTCCACATGTTACATCTGCATTCGGTAATTTACAATCTTCTGGAAAGTTTAGATAATTACAAATAGGTTGATAACAAACAGCTAAAAGAACGTACAAGTTTCAAGCAAAACTACCTCCGTCATATCAAACTTACTAGTCAACATCGATGTTGCTTCAACATTACAGCTAAAATGTACATGGATATAGATTCAGAGAGAAGACTATACAACATACTAGGGCGTGTCACAGAACATCCATACAGATCGTCCATCGAGTACGAGTATGTCTTTTTCTTGTGGTGTCATAAAACCATATTCCCATGAACAACCGCGAGAAAGTGTGAACTCATCATTAGCGTTCAGACGTGTATAACATTGTCCATTGCATGGTGTACTATCGATTTTAAGTGTAGCATTGGCAATCGTTGCACATAACGGATTTCTTGAGTTACATTGATAACAACGTCCAGCTGCTGCCAATGCTGAATAGATGAACATATACATTAGAAAAAAAAAGGTGAAGTGAGGTATGACGGAATACAAACTCATTTCAATCCATAATGATAGAAGAGCAATTAGAACGATCGTTGTTGCTAATCGATGCATCTTCGACGAGAAGAAAATCAAATGAGTGAGACCTGTTCAACCCTGAGATTTAAATATTGCATTCTTCTTAACGCCTACGTTTTCAATATTTGTCGATAGAAGAATCCTGATTTTGAAGATGAAAGTCTGATTAGAAGAAGAAATTTGATTCCGAACTTGAAAGCAGGCGATAATATTGTTTTAGAAAAAGAACAATGACCTTCTAATTGTCAGTGTCTTACGTATATTTTTTCAAAAAAAGTCGAAAACTATATCGAGAGTATTTGGTTTCACATTTATAAATATATTTCAAGGAAACTTTCTATTAGAATCAAATTCGATATATGATAGAAAGAAAATAATTGATTTTTGCAAAACATGAACGTGATTTGGCTTGTAACCTTGTCTTCGCCTGCAAAGATTATCCATCGGAAATAAACGATCTATTCAACATTTTCATGTTTGCTTTGTCTTATCATCTGGTATCATGACCGGAAACGAGATTTGCCGACCATGTTTGATACCGTATGGTACTCGTTTGTATATGACAGAATCGATGTTACCACCTACTATTATCAGTTAGATCACGATATCAACAACAAATGAAAAGGTCAATAGAATTCGTTAAGATGTGTGTATATACATGATGATCATATCAGGTGAATGTTAGACATACCGAGAGGAAAAAGAAATAGATGATAATAATAATAATAATGATGAAGACTGCAAGTGAGAACGTCGATCATTTGATTGTAGGAGAGAATCAGAGATAGACAAGTCGATGTCGGTATTAGAAGCAATGACAACATCGGATGCAATGACTATGTCGGTTAGTTATTCAATGGTGGATGAAATCGAAAGGTACGACTGCTTCTCTTTTCTTGTCCCGACCATAGTTGAATGACATCTAGAGTACCGAATGCATGATGTAGGAAGAAAAAACTGCTTGTTTTCACGAAGGAAATGTTTTAAGACGATGATTTGAAGAAGAAATTGAATGAATTGATGATGATGAAATTGACCAGAGGTATAGAAAATATAATTATGTTACTCAATAAGATTTTCGTAAGAATGGCGTCATGACGACATATGGGTAAAGAGTGGAATATTTCTTTCCTCGTCGATTAACTTTGATCGTTCCTTGCGTTGATGTTGCTGAAGTATTTATAAAATCTTTTTTTTTCTTTCGAGATTTTCCTTTTCTTTTTTTTTCTTCTCATTAATTATTTTCATGTTTATTTTCATTTCGAGACATCGAAGTCGTGATTCGTACGAGCAAAGTTGATTCGACTGTTTTGTCAGATTTGTTTTTCGAATGTTGTTGTTGGACTAGTTGTTGATCGGATTGCCTAAGACATAAACGAGGAGAAACAGAACAAGGAAGGAGTTCTTCATGTTATCGATCTTCGTCAAATCTTTCGTTTTTTTTTCCTTCTTGCTCTATATATTTCTTTCTTATTCGTCCTCGCTCGCTCTACCACTACTTCTATCGATACCCCCTGGAGAAACAAAACAACAACAACAACGGCGGCAGCAAAGAGTAATAGTAAAAAATCGAGAGGATAGAAGTAACGAAAAGAAAAAAAGCAACGAATTGAAAACATGTTAAATTGATCAAAATAAAAAATCACTTCAATAGTTCGATGCTGTGTCAATTGTCTAGGTAGAAAGAAAAGAAGAAGAAGAAGAAGAAGAAGCCGAAAAAAAGAGGAAAGAATCATATTGACAATGACGACTTGTCAAGCGCAACAAATGCAACAATAATAAGAGAAAAAAACTCGTTTCTCTTACACTCTCGACTCTTTCTCGTCCTTCTTCTTTCTTGCGTGTTTGTATGTGTATAACTATGTCTGTGTGTATGTGCGTGTGCGCCTCCCTACGTGTTGTTTTCTTCATTCTCTTCTCTTTCGTGGTGTTGCTGTTTTGTATATTCTTTAGTGATGGAAAAAAAATCTTTCGTGAATGTACTCATCTCCTAAGACAGAACAGTTACATTACTCTTCTTTCTTCTTCTGTCTTTATCTATTTTCAATCGTCATTTTGTAGAACATAGCTTAGAATGAAAGATAGTGTGACACCGGCACCACCTTCGCTGCAATACCCCTATTATTCGCCAGCCTATTCACATCATCAATACGGTTCGCCAGCTTGGCATCATTCAATTTCATCTTCATCTCATCATTACGATATCCCGGTTTCATCCAGATCACCTTATCGTTATCCACCTGCGGCACACTATTATCCGTCCCATGTAAATGGTAGATCTCCTCAATACCAATCGAATGGGTAAGCAGAACTACGGGGGGAGGGGGAAAGAACGTTAAAGCCAAAGACTTTTTTCTTTGCTATATCTGTCGATAATTATGGCACTTTCAACTGTTGATGTTGCTGTTTCCTATGGCATATTCTCTCATTGAGAGCATATGGTTGCGTAGGCGTATTGTCGGAAACAGGATAGTTGTTGATGATTATAATTTTTCCATCTAGAGCACTTTGATTCTATGCCTATCATCCGTCTGCCATTTGCATCTCAATGTTTGCAAGTTAGATATAGATTAGATAGAAAACGTGTCTAGTTCGATATTGGATTGATTTAGAAGAAGAAAGAAAGAAAGGCAAAGAAATAAGACTAAATATTAATACGATGGCCTCGAGCGTCAAGGTTTTATTGTCAGAAGGTCATCAAAGAATTGAACATGAAGATAGACGAATGTGTGTCGGTTTCGTTCGCTGAATTGAGTATTACCGACGAATTGATCGTTTGCTCTTTGGCATGTGCATGATTTGTGTTTCTTTTTTATGATTTGACTTTTAGTTTTCGTATCAAATGAAGATGTGTATGGTAATCGGAAACCTTTCGATTTCTCATCGAGAGATTGTCGATTACATTTTCAAATTCTAATTGCATCATAAAAGAGAACTGTCGACACCAAGTTCTTTGTTTAAAGAAAACAAAACTTCGAGTGTGCTTTGACAAGTGAAGACTGTCGTGAAAAAAAAGAAGAATATCAACCTTATATCTAGTCGATAAATAATGACGGCGGATTGCGCCTATTTTCTTTTTCTCTTCTGCTATATGTATACAGCGAACAACGAGAGTAATTATTCTCAGACTGTCAAAATGTCAGATATATTCCATAGGCATCGACATACCGCCAGAGAAGGCTAAGCATTGTTTACTGAAAGTATATCTTTATAACAAAGCTGTTTGTCATGTTGACTATTAGCACTATTGAATAATTACACTGATAAAAAGAGGTTTCTGTTAATCTTCATTGAATTTACGTCACAAAAAAAAAGAAGTGTTGAAAGAAAGTTATCTTTCGTTTAGTCATATTCCATATCTTGAAGACGATGAAGATGCTCGATCTGAAGATGGTGAAGACTCCGATTCACCCAAGCCATTTGATAAGTAGGAGCTTTTGAACGACGATGATTTCATTCGAAGAATCAATGAAATTTTTTAGAAAAATGTTCATTGGCGGTCTTTCATGGCAAACAACACCAGGTAATTAGGGAGTCTCAAGCAAATATTTGTACGCATGCTTGTTTGTTTTTTAGAAAATCTAAAAAACTATTTTACACAGTTCGGTGAAGTTGCAGAATGTATGATCATGAAGGATGCGATCACTAAACGATCACGGTAAAATTTGAAGTTCACTGTTTTACGCAAATACGTTCATGAGATTCTTCAATTTCAGAGGTTTTGGCTTTATTACATTCAAAGACGCGAATTCGGTCGACAAAGTTCTAGCAAAAGATGTGCATATGCTCGATGAAAAACAGGTATGGTGTCTACACAGGATCATGTTCGATTGACACAATCGAATGTGGACTGACTGTTCGAAGCGACTTTCGCGTATAAAACAATGAGCCGATGAGAAAAATACAAAGGAAACTGATACTAATTGTGAGAAGGATATAATGAGGTAAAAACGACGACGAGCCATCGGATGATTGATTTTGCTGCGTATGTTTAGTGTAAATGAGGAGAAGGATTGTTATTAGAAATGCAAATAATGTAAATAGAATAAACATCATTGCAAAACGAGTATGTTCATAATGAAGAGATAATTCATCATACCAATCAGTGCTTGGATGTCTGATCATTGTTTGAAACTAAATAGATCGAAAAGCAAACAATGATTTTCCTTGCTGCCCGTAATTTATCAGGAAATGTAATTGTTTACTTACGAAACGATAGAGTTGTCAGAAAAAAGAGCCAACATCGACTGTAAATGTTTTCAAAGACGGGCGGTTTGTTTGACTTCTAATTCTTACTTGTCAACCGCACACAGACTGAACGAAACATTGCGTGCAGTGAGTTCTCTGATTACAAAGAATAGACAATGAAAGAAAACAAAGTTTTACGTTTTTATCCGATGACAACTTACTCTGTTATGCGTAGATTTGTACTATATCTTTCTTCGCTTGTCTATTCGACAGATGTTAAACTCTGATTAGTTCTCTCATTTATCACAAGATCATTCCATTATTAAAAACAAATACATAAGAACTTTTTTGTCAATAGATCGTTTTGTGTTATTGATTAGATAAATTTTTCCTTCTATGCGTTGTCTTTGCTCAAGGCAACTAATAAATAAGATGTGCTTTTCTCATTCAACAAGTCTTAGAATGAATGAATGTCGATTTAGATCTGATATGATTGAAATTAAACAACCATCAGTTAATCAATCATCATCTCTCGTTTTGTTTTCGTGCGAGTCGTGAAAAAAGGAGAAGATTTCGTTTCGCTTGATCAAGTTCCGACAGAATCCAACTATATGATGTTCGTTTATTTTTAGATTGATCCAAAACCGGCATATCCTCGACAGAAACATCCGAAAGTAAGTGAACATGTGCATCGGTAACTGAGATTTTCTTTGCATGTCAGACGAGAGAAAGAAAAATGGAAGCAAGACTGTTGTTATTCATCGGAATCGATCCGATAGACTGCTAAAAACGATAGCTATAGGAGATCATTTGCGAGAGCGTGCGTGTGCATCCGGTCGCCTTTCCTCTCTCCCCCCCTCTCTCTCTCTCGGATGTTCGTAAGATGACTGAAGGACATTCGACTTTGCTTAAGTCGGAAGATGGAGAAGAGGAAGGGAACAGCTCAGTCACAAAAAAAAATGAGAGAAAGAAGAAAAACACAGTCGTCTTCATCATCGTTTTCCGTTGTAATATATCTAGAGAAGAAAAAGATTTTCGAATGTAATCAAGAGAGAAAAAAGGAAGAAAAAGCATTCACTTCGTTCTGCTCATGATTATTCTTTATTGATGACAACAAGATAGAATGAATTGATGGCTAACAAAGATACAGTTAGGATCTAACTGTCGACTCTCAAGTGACAAAATCCATTTGATTTTCTATTGCACTCTTCTTTCGAACACGATTCATTCGTACGTTTACAACGATTAAATCTTCTTTTCACACTTACACATATACACCCTCACACACACACACACACACACACAAACGGATGAGTGTTGGAAATAACAATACATTAGTTCTATTCGACAATCTTGCTGCTCAAGACCTTCTTAGTAAAGCAAAGGTATGATTATCTTTATCAGAAATGATATTCAATCGTTTGTTGATGTTCGTCTTCTCTCCGTACTGACATTAGTAATCGTAGAAAGGCAAACTGTTGCTTGTATATATCAATATGAGAACGAGAAAATGAGACCGATTTAATTGAAGGATTGATTGCACCAACATACTAACATTCCTCGCCTTCTCCTTCTCCGTTTTCTTTTTTCCCCTTTTATTCTATTAACAATTCAGGCGCGTAGTTTTATTGTTTCACCGATTGTAAATATCAATAACAACAGGTGATTGTTTAGTTATCATCAATGGAAAAATAATACTCGCGAACTTTCGTGTCCTCATTATGGAAAGAATTTTTATTCATATGTGATAACCTTTAACCGTCTATGGTCAGCGGTTGGTCGATGTCGAAGATTTTTTTTTTCTTAGTACATGCAGGCACAAAGAAAGAAAAAGAGATGGAGGTGTAATTTACGTTATTGACAACGAACTCTTTCTCACCAGCGTTCTTTTGTTTCCCTGACCCTGCAAAAGCTTCTAACCATCCATCATTCTCTCGTTCAATCCAGTTAGACGAACGTCACTTCTCGTTCTCTCAGTCATTACGAACACCATCAACATCATCATTGTCCATCTAGTGGGTCTTTCTCTCACTCTCGTTCTCTTCTCTCTATTGTCGTTGCCGTCGTCTTCTCGGCTCGTTTGACTCTACAATTCTGAAATTTCATAGGACGATGCACTGTCGATAGCAAGTATATAGGCATGAGAGCAATGCATGTGTATGTATGTGTGTGCGCATATATGAGAGAGAATTTCAAACTCTTTCTCTCCCTCTCTCTACACTCGAGAGAGAAAAAATAAGAAGAAGAAGAAGAAAAAGAAAAAGAAGATAGATTTCGTTCTTCTCCATCTATCCCACTCATTCTTTCGCACGAAATGTACACATCTACCAAAACGTATCGTGTACATACGATATATACCTAAATTCAGTCACAATAATTGATTACTATCCTATTATGGCGACGTATATACTTTTGGATCCTAATGATATCGTTCAACAACAACAAACGATGGCAACAGTTGCTTTCAATAATGCGACGACAGCAACTCAAAATACTCTTCTAAATAATCATGCTAATATTCCGAATAAAAATTTGTCATCAAACGATGTAAGTTTCAATAAGAACATTACTTCCTATGTTTCTTCTTGTTCTTCTTCATTTTGATTTCCTGACCGATTGAAACGACTTTTATCTTTGCTGTGTATGTGTGTGTGTGTGTGTGTATGCATACACTCATCACATGTCTATTTGGCTAACCTTCATGCGATCGCACATCTAATGCGCAGAGTGTATTAAACCTTTTTCTCTTTTTCTTTATTTTGCTTTAATCCATCATCACCATCATCTTTGTTTATGCGAATTGAACTCTACCGACGGGTGGACAATCACCTTCCCTTTTTCTTTCTTCTTTCCTTACTTAGATTTACGTCATAAAGGTCATCACTAGCGGGTAAATTTGAATATAAAATGAGAATGGAAAAGAAAAAGACTCCGATCGTATAATCAAATCAGTGCGAGTATAATGTGTGTGTGTGTGTGTGTGTGAGGAAAAAAGAGAAAAACTATTCGTCGCTAACGCCGATTGATCGATTGTATTGACAGAAATCTCCATTTAGCCGTTGCCGTCTATTCTTTCTAATTAAACCCAAAATGATAATATCCTCAAGGGTTCCTAGAAATATATTTTCTTGTTCGCCCATAGAAATTTCGTATCGCTGCAGTAACACTACCATTGAATAGTTCTTTTTATTCTCTAGCTTTTAGATCTTGTTCGTAGCTATTGTTGTCGATGACGACGACAAGGTTCATTAGATCGATAGTGCAACATTTTGATTGTCGGCAATTGCATGTCGAAATAGAGTAGTAGTCTCTTGAGATACCTTGTATAGATATATACTTAGGTTGAATAATACATTGAGAAAATGGAGACGAGGAACGAGAGAGATGATGATCAAGAGACACCTACATATGAGATCCGTAAATCCTCGAATAAATAGCGACTGTGCGTGTGTAGGAGCAATCATTTATTCTTTATTCTTTCTCTCTCTCTCTTTTCAATATTACATATTTTCTTCTTTAGATGGTGACACGTACCAAAAAGATCTTTGTCGGAGGGTTATCTGCAAATACAACTGTTGAAGATGTGAAGAAATATTTCGAACAATATGGCAAAGTCGAAGATGCGATGCTGATGATTGATAAACAAACAGCCCGCCATCGAGGTTTGTCAACAAAATCGTTTTTTTATAATCTCATCTAATGAAATCATTTCATTGATTTATTCTAATCAGGTTTCGGTTTTGTCACTTGGGAATCTGAAGATGTTGTTGACAAAGTATGTGCCATTCATTTTCATGAAATCAACAATAAAATGGTAAATATTTGATTTTATTAGCAGAAGATAGATTTTTGTTCGGATGTCTTTCATATCTAGGTTGAATGCAAGAAAGCTCAACCAAAAGAAGTTATGTATGCTCAACAGATGGCGAAAGGCAAAGCAGCTCTACAACGTGGTGCCTATGGTGACCTACTCAGTAAGCGAATCTTCATTTGCTAATGGCAGACAGAAGGAATGAATTATAATTTCACTCTTTTTTTTAAAATCTAGGTGCTTATGTATATGGTCTAAATCGAACTATTCCAGCAACTTATGCAGCACCGATCTATCCGTTTTCGCATGGTATGTTCATTTGTTTTGAGACATTTACCGAGAGAAAATCCACTGTTTTCAGCGGCATCATGATAAATCTATGTCTAACTCAGGATCCGTATGTGTTTTTCTTCTATTATTAGATTATGAGCGCATAGAAAATAGGATAGAAACATAATCCAGATTATCTCTATGTATCAATTTAGTTTCGTAGTTCGTGATATAGTTTATTCTCTTCAATGAAACGTGCTGAACAGAAAGCAAACCGATTATTTATCTAGTTTTACTGATATGTGTGCTGGTTTTCTTTTGTGTGCGCACTATATTTTCGTAGACGGAATGTCCTCTACTGACGGTGAAAGTGTGCTCTAGCAATATGACATATTAAATTTAACTGTAGATTACTCCTAGTTGTTCTCATTTGATTTTATTAATCGAACAGTTGCTATTCAAAGAATCTAGATGACGATCTTTCGCAAGAATTTGATTAGAAGTACAGAACAAAACTGAAAAAGCATGTTTCACTGCTTTTATTTTCTTGTTTCCCTTTTGATCCCTTCGAAGTATTACTGATTTAGTTATATATCAACAGACGCTTTTCTTTTCTTTCGACTTCGATAAGAATCGCTCATTCATATTTCATTGTTCTGTAGGATTACCATCGGCACAGATCAGTTATATCCCAACGACCGTTGGTCTTCAAACGCCAACGTTGACACCGGCTGGTGAACAACGTTATTTCGAATATCCATTGACACCACAACCGATGCCAGCTGGTCAACTCGCTCGGGATTCTTTATTACAACGAAGTATGTCATTTCACTTCATTTCATGGGAATTTCTATATGCAACTAATGACTTTCAGGCGGTAATGGACTTGATTTCTTTCAAGCAGATCCACTTGCTGCTCAATACTTACAACCAACAAGTCCATCGCCTGGTTTACCTATTGCTGTAAGTTCCACATCTTCTCTTTTCCCACCTGAACTCAGTTTTTTCCACATAGACCTCACTATTGACATCGCCCTATCCCAACGGATTTCATGGTCATTAAATCGGTAAGAAAACATCAGTTTCATTCTAACTCCATATTCAACTTCGCTCTTCTAGACATTCTTCAGTCGACTGTACATTGTGTTCTTGCATGTCTGCTATTCTCATCCCACCATCCATATTTGTGTGTATTATCATCTGATTACAGTGCAAAGCCCTGTTTAAAAAAAGATCATCAAACAACATTTTTTTTCGACATTCCTTTGTCTTCCTCTACTTACACCGTACAATACATACAAACATACATATACACATATGCTTGATTATCACACATTATTTTTTATCTATTTGTTTTCTACACAAACATCTTTTTGTCGGCATGCATATTCTTGTTGTTTGTTTCTTTCGGATTTTCTTCTTCTTTTTTTTTTCTTTGTATGAGTGTTCAGTTTGTTTCTTGTGTGTGTCCCTTCTTCTCTTTTTGACAATAAGAAAGCAAAACTAACAACAAAGAGAACGATCGAGCAATACTCGTATTTTGTTGGTTTTTTTCGTCTCTCTCTGCCTATGTGATACTGTGTATGATTAGTAACATAGATTAGCAAAGGTAGAGTTATATGGTTAGAGAACAAATATAAATCAATAAGTTTTTTTTTCTAGGCAAAACAAGTACTGTTTTCTCTCTCGCTCTTTTTGCTGTCGCGTGTAAGTTTTTGTTGTTTCTTTTGCACTTATCATGATGGTTCTTTGATTATTTTGTTGTTGTTTTTCTCAACCGGTTTATCTCACTATTCTTTATCCCTTGGCATGAAAATTGAATTATCTGCAAATACTGTGTGTGATTGCTTCTTCTTTTTGTCGCCGTTTTGTTCCTTTCTCTCTCTCTCCCTTCTTTCTTTTTGCCGTTGTCATTTTCTATCAATCACTTCTCTCCGCGCGCATTGAAGAATAAAACGAGATCTCTGCTCGATCAAGCAAAAGTTCTTTGTTTTTAATAATGATAAGGACTATTCAATTCAATTCTCGTCCATGATTGATCTACACATAGCTTCGGAAATACACTGATCAAGGAGAAGGTTACGCCGAGATATGAATATACGTCGTATCGAATTCTAGGAAAAATAAATCACTAAAGGAATTCAAGGCAATAGAAAGGAATGGATGAACAAGTTCAGTTGCATCATGGAAAGAGTATATATTCATGGATGAATGTAGGAACGAAAGTGGGTTGTTGTTCGAGGGAGAATTGGATCAATCGGTCGGAAAGTTTCTGGTATTGATAAAGAAATGCTTTACTCGGCGTAAAATCATACCTGTGAAGAGGAAACGGAAGGACAGACAATAGAATCACTGAAATAAGTATCGCCCACCTTCGATCTCGAACTTCATATCCCATTGAGTGTTTCCGCATTTCCAAAATACGTTCGTCAGAAGTGCGACAATTATCTCTTTCAATATTGAAACTTCTGACTAAACAGGACATATTTTGCTTGAATAAGTGGAACCATTGCATACAATTCTATGCTTAATTGCCAATAACTATTATTTATAATTTAGTTCCTTATCTAAACTATCATCTTTATTTTGATTCATTATAGAAATATATACCGTTCAGTTTTGAGAAAAAAAAACAACATGATTTGACCGAACTGCACAAATCTGTACTATTTAGAAAAATATTTATCGTGCTCTTAAATCGCTTTGTCGGCCGAGTCGCGAGTTAAAACTGGTATATATTGTACAGATGCTTGTCGCTTCCTGAACATAGTTGTCACGAGAGTAATAAGGAATAGACCAACAACTATTGAACTTAAGAAAACTACCATTGCTTTGGCACTTCGACTACTACCTATAAAAGATCAACTAATTTACGGACTCGGGCAAAGAGGTCTTACTAGAAGGTTTATTTTCGCATTCAACTTCCGCCTTGCCCGGAAAACGAGGTTGATAGATTGTGGTGAAAATGTCCAGTGGACATTCAACCTTTGGACAACCTTCCAATAAATATGGCTGTGGTTTATTTGAGTCTGTCACATTGAGATATTCCACTTTAACATAGTATGTTTGATCTAGAATGTGAGTGAGAGATGGAATAGTGTGAATGATCGAATGCAGGTGAATTTACTTTGTTTGTAGAGATCAATGAAAAGAGCGGATGCATACTAGAAGATAAAGAGGGAGATAGAAGGTGTAACACATTTAGTTTATCTGGATATACTTGTGGTTGAAATGGATAATGGATGTGAAGAAAAGCTAATGCTGCACTGACTGTTGTATCGTGCTACGAAATGCGGTTGATATTCAATTAGTCGTAGAAGTAAATAATGTACTTACAGCTGAATACATTCTTAGTTTGTAAAACGTATCATGATGCACTGATCTATTCATATTTGACCAAATGTCTTGTATCACTGGACCTGTAAAAGATATAATGCTTGTCACTTCGGTGAATAATGATTCTGGGCTACCTGACCTCCTCTTATGCGTTTTACTGTATCATTTACAAACGAAAAGTAGAAGATAATGTTATTTATTTCTGCTAAAGTCTTTCTAACATCTTCGGTAGCCCATGCCGGTGCTTTGTTATGTATGTGCTAACGAGAAGAGAAAAACACAGAAAATATCATCTATCGATGTCAATATTTCAATCATTACTGCAACCAAAACACTGTCAGGGATATGTTGTGTGTTGTATAGAGTGATATTACTGGCATTTGTCCACATTTGGAGTTTTTCGAAAAATGGCTAAATAGACAATCGACATTCGCATCATTTTATGAAAAACAACAATCATACTTGATAAAATTCATTCAATTGTTTGAACGTTTCGCTCTGATAAGCTTCGTTAGTGATGCGATTGACTATGGGACAATCATTCTGTCCAAGAAGCTAAATGAACAAAACCAATCGGTCATGTCTTGTTTTTCTCTTGTGACATACAAAATCGTTTGCCGCACGTTCGGTGTGCATTGAAATAGGTTGAACGGACATTCGATTATTCGATATATTTCTTTGATGATACAAACCGTGAAGGTTCGATTCAGCAGACATCAATGTCCGATCAAAGTCCGTTGAACGAACAAAAATCTCGCGAGGATCGAACGTACTACTGAGAATCGATCCATATCGAGTGCGAAGATACTGACCAAGGCGATACTGTTGTTCAATACCAATGGATGTCAATTGACCGTATCTAAAGAAAAGCGGAAAGTTAGATGCGAAAATAGAACGATGACGAAAACGTACCCATTGGGCCAATTTTCTTCTTTAATTAGATTTGATGGATAGGACGCGAGAGGTGTGCGATCACCATGTCTGAATATCTGAAAAAAAAACTGTGAGAAAAAGATTTATGAACGGAAATTGACGTACTTACAACATGACCTGCGATCAGTTTCATACGAGAGGCATTGGCGCAAGTACAAAGAACGAAGAAAATCAAATATATGTACATTGGTCTATCGCGAATAAAAATATCGAAATCTACAATATTTCAAAGTACACCAGTGTTTAAATCCGTACTTTCGATCCACGACATGAATGACAGCAGGCAAACATTTACTAACTAGTTACTACTTGTCGGACAAATTCAACAAGAGATCGCTGCGTTCAACAAAGACTATCTTAAGAGTTAAAATACATTAATTGGTTACTGGCTATTTATACACAATAGATTGGTCCAATGACATGTGTCTATCCTTTCTTTATTTCAGACAAATAGTTATTTATGTGCGAGAAAGAAATGAAAGAATTCAATGATCAGTTTTATCGAGGTTCGTCTGTCGATATCGTGGTCAGAATGAACCAGATCATCCAGGGTATGCATCAAATAGAGAAAATAATCAAAGAGAAAGACCATTGAGCGGACGAATTACATCTGTATATCCAATCCATCAGAACATTTTGTTTATCAAACTATAGAGCCTGTTACCTGTTCTTTTTTATTTTGATAATAAAAATAAGCAGTTCACAACCGATGCCAAAAAAAAATAAGTTCATTATACAAAAAAAATACAGATAAAATTGCACATATCTTCGTGTTCAGTTAATATCCTTCGAGATTTTAAACTGTTGGTTCAGCGATGTCTGCAGACTCCAATGGCATGTATGAATTGTGAGATCGTCGATAGACATAGATGAAGAGAGCGATAACAATAACTGTAAGAGTAACAACTGCCACGCTCAAGCTGATTATCATTATCTTGTTATTTCCGTCATCACCTAGAATGAATATAGTAGTTAAAATAGAGAACATCGAATATTTACTTGGTGGTTTGTTCTTGCTTCCACATTCAACTTCCACTTTGCCTGGAAAACGAGGCTGGTAGATTGCGGTGAAAATGTCCAGTGGACATTCAACCTTTGGACAACCTTCCAATAAATATGGCTGTGGTTTATTTGAATCTGTCACATTGAGATATTCCACTTTAACATAGTATGTTTGATCTAGAATGTGAGTGAGAGATGGAATAGTGTGAATGATCGAATGCAGGTGAATTTACTTTGTTTGTAGAGATCAATGAAAAGAGCGGATGCATACTAGAAGATGAGAAAGAGAATAGAATGTGCAGATGTTAATTTAGTTGGAGTTACTTGAGGTTGATGTGGATAGTTTATGCGAAGAAAAGCTAATGCTGCACTAACTGTCGTATCGTGCTAAAAGTAGAATTTTTCCAATTATAGTTTTGAGTTAAATGCGTAACTTACCGCTGAGTACATCTTTAGCTTGGGAATCGCAAAACCGTGTTTAGATTGGTTCATATTTGACCAGACATCTTGTACAAATGGGCCTATACAAAATGCGAATTGTTACCATGGTAGCAAAGAATAATACTTAAGTATTTTACCTCCTCGAATGCGTTTTGTATCGTCGTCCAAATAAAGAAAATGAAATGAAAGTTGGTTGATAGCAGTGAGATTATTTCGAACTTCTTCAGTAGCCCATGCAGGCTCTTTGTGATAGAGATGCTAGAACCAATAATGTAACAGATTATACATTCATTTTCACAGGTAGATCCTTACCTCAACAAATATTGTATCAGCTATATCCCATGCATTGTACATAGTGATATTACTAATATCTGTCCAAACTTGAAGTTTTTCGAAAAATGGCTAGATGACAAAACAGACAGAATATTTGTTTCAAATCAAAGATGTTACTTTACCTTATAGTACGCATTCATTCTTTTGAATTCATCAGTTTGATACACTCCTTGTTCGATTTCATCATATCTCGGACAAGTGTTCACACCGAGCAGCTAAACCAACAAAATCAATAGAGTACGATTCAAACATTTTTTCATGACATACAAAATCTTCTGACATCGGTACAGTATGTATCGGAATAGGTTGAACAGGCACCTTGTCACTTGTTACATTCATTGCTGGATATAAACCGATCAGATTCGATTGTGCAGACATCAACGTTCGATCATAATCTGTCGAACGAACAACAATCTCACGTGGATCAAAGGTCGCATTTAGAATTGATTCATATCGAGTGCGAATGTATTGACCAAGACGGTGATGTTGTTCAATTCCCGTAGATGTCAATTGACCGTACCTGTAAATGGAAAGAGATATGTTTAATGATGAAAGAATGACAATGAAGTACCCATTGGGCCAGTCTTTTTCCTTCATAGGATCTGTTGGATATGTAGAAATAGGTGTGCGATCGCCATGTCTGAATAGCTGAAAAAGAATAGAAAGTTCGTACGTTTATTGATGACGATCGATGCACTTACGACATGACCTGCAATAAGTTCCATCTGTTGAGCATGGATTGTGCTTAAGAGAAGAATAAAAATACTAACTAAGTAGACGTTCATCTCAATGGAAAATATCTGAAATATAATTTGTATCTTAGCAAAAAAACAAGTAATAATATTATATATATATTCCCTATATGTTCACACTTTAATATTCTTCGAAGAAATATTCCACTTGGATATCAAAATTTACAAAAAGATTCTTTGCTATCTGACTAACATTCAAGACACATTCGACAATTATATATTCACAAATGAGATTAATAAAAGATCATGGGGCTATGCTGCGATAGGTAATTTTTGAAAAATAAAGACGCCAGATTCATTTTCACGGATTGCGTATATCATTAAATAGAGCGAGCGGAAAGTATTTAATGTGAGTATGCCATTGGGATGATATTTGAAAGAATTTGACATCATCCCATTCTTGACCATCAATATTTACTAAAATAAAACGCGAATTGACAATCCCAAGCTGTACTTTGAAATATAGTGGCTGAGTTGGATAGTAACATACCCTTCAATACAATGTTTTGTGACTTTGAGGTGCAAACTAAACGATTGATACCGGTTATTTCTTGTCGTTCAATGATTTTATTGAGTTTTTTGCCAAATTTCATAACTGAAATCAAGATTGCACACGAATGAAGTCCTTCGTGCCAATTTTCACTTACTTTTCTGTCGTTTTTCTCGCGTTATATACGTCATAGTCAATGACGGACAAATTTTTCCATCGACGGTTGTATCCGATTGTCTTGTGATTGTTAAAACATGTATATTTGCTTTTAAAGATGATTTTATCGTTCTGACTCCATCTTTTTTGTCTTTTTGGTTATCAATAATCGTCCAATAATCAATAGAAAGGTCAAACGGCAAGACCGATGAATCATCCATAGTAGAAGTTTTGATTAAATTGCTCATTAGTTTCGATGGCGGAGAAGTTGGAGATAAAAGCTGGTTGTTTTCATCATCCGATGAATCTTTCAATTCGCGCGTCGGATGATTTGTGATAATCGGCGTAGGCAGAGACGCGGATACCAGAACATTATCTTCCACTGATGAAAATGTACCCAATCGAACGTACTAAATCAAATCGTGTTCTGTTTCACAAAAGAACATCGTGATGCGAAGATATACATACGCAAAAGAACGGTAGAAATGTGGGCGATGAGTCATCGTCGGATCTAACAGGAAAAGCACGAATATTTTCAAGTTAATTGAGAAGAGAAAATGGTGTAGAGAACCTACAGTTTTCCTTTTCGATTGAGCATTACCTCACCCACTGGTAATGACAATGTACGCTGAGATGTTTTTAAATATCGAGTAATCTTCTGAGATAGATCTCGCACGTCTAAAAGACAAACCCACAAACTCGAATTGCCGTTGTTTCTTCTCCTAATCACCTGAAGGTTCATGATTCCCGAACAATACTTCATATTGTGGATCCAAACTACCGAGAAATTTCGCCAAATACGAAGGAACTAAACATCATACATATTGGCATGTTAAATAACTACTAGAACTTGCCTACATACCTAATGGAACGAAGTAAAATCGAAAACAAGCCATATATTCATGCGGTCGCGATGTTAAACACTCGACGTAAGCTTGAAGAAATGAATTTATGAACGCATCGTCACCCAGTAGTACAATTCGGATAACTGCTTGAGTTGAACTAAGAATCGAAACATGTGTTCTATTCAAGAAATTTGTTTTTCTACAAACCATTTCTGTATTCGTTGAATTAGATTGTTGAATACTCCTTTCGATTCACTCAATGTATTCAAAGCTACAACCGATAGATTATAATCTTTAAACTTAGCCGCTGTTATCTAGAAAAACCAGTATGAACTTAGTCTTACAAAATAGTTTAATGTACGTTCGTTTGATTTAGTCCCGTGTAAATGAAAATAATTGATTCGGGTAGACGATCATTGATGTAGAGCTCTTCCAATTGTTTAATAGCAACTACTGATGGTGGTAGTGCTTTCAGTTCGAGTACTGGCCATGGTTCTTGATAAATCTCCTTTGGATCATTATCAACACATGGATCGGATGTATCCGAATCGCAGGGACTATCATTATTGTTTACCGATTGCTTCATCAGATACGCATCATCTTCCGACTGTCATAGAGAAGGAAATTATTGTGGGAGATACATAGGAAGTTCGATTTTACTTACACATTTTAATAATTGTAAATGTTCGACAGGTGTAAAACCTGGTTTAGGTACAGATTCGATACTCCATTGGTCAACGGGAATAGTACTTTCACTGATATCTGACGGTGGATCTTCTTCGGTATCTGACTGACGATCAAATAGAATTCTCTCATATTGATGATCAAACTGAGTAGTTTCAGCTTCGTTCGAATTCAGGATTTTACTTGGATTGTTTCTCGCTTGAGCACCTTTACGTTTGAACATTTGAATTAACTTGTTTCGAATCACATTCGGATTGAATTTCTGTTTATTTTTACTATTGAATTCCATGTCACTATCTTCTAGTTCCGAATTAATTTCCTCTTCGTCGTTATATTCATCATCATCATTGAACGATTTCTCTAAAAATCCAAACGAATCAAATGTTCTACTCGGAAAAAGTTATTCTACCAAACTGTTGTTGTTTGTCAGTTAATCGATTCGATGCTAAACCCAGGTCCACTGGTTCGACTGCTTCCGATTCGTTCGGGATGGTACTCGATAACGATATAATCGAAACGTAACCAACTGGACGGCTTTGCCCTTCAGTCGTTGGCATATCCTCGGAAGTTGTTGAACGAACTTGTTGTTTACTTTTCTCATTGATATTTCCATATAAATGCAAATCTATACTCTGAGACTGTTGAATAATCTAGATAAGCCAACATCAATGAGATTCTTTCAATCGCATATCAACTCTTTACTTGATTGAGATTAATTTCACCTCTAGCTAATGTTTTATATCCAATCATAGGTCGATTCTTTCGACGCTGAATGTAGATTTGAATCTTATTAATATCCCGTTTGAAATAATGAGGATACTAGAAAAATACATGTCAGAAATTACGAATCCGTTAGCAAACTGAATACATACAGTGATTATATATTGTAGATTGACAGGTACATCTAAAGTCCCATCTTGTTGCAGAGGAATATCACAACAACGAAATGTACGTTTGTTACTCTACGGAAAAGATTGCTCAAGGTACGTAGTAGAATGATCCAACATTTTACTTGTATCTTTACAGCAACAACAATCGCATTCAAATCGCTGCCGTCGACAAGTCGATTTAAAACCAAACGAACAATTGTGAATTTACAGAGTCTAAACAAACAACATCTAGGTATATATTATTCTTGACGTTTATAGCGTACCGTGGTATACATGTGGAGCTATTATCGACTTCTAGCTGAGCGTAGGCCATTAAAGTAGTGACCATTTTGAGAATGAGATGGACTGATACGTTCGAATGTGAATTCTGAAGAAAATATTTTCATTGATCGATCGTTTTCAACTTCGTCAGATGGTAAATAACTGTAAGTCTTTGTCGGAAATATCTGACTGGTTGCAAATCAACGAATAGATGTCGTTTCCTTTGATTACGTTTCGCGAATAGAATCTATGTTAGAAAATCAACCCTCACTTGCTTTCGTTCATGTTTCGAACACTAGTAACTCGATCGTGTTTACCTCGAATTTATCCACGAGGTTGTCTTCATTTAACGACACTGAAACTGGCGGAAGCATCGAATAAAGATGTACAGGAAAAACCGTCGGCAAGTTTAACTGATGAAGTCAAATTTGATTATATTAATAAAACAGGTATAATTCTGTTGAATAAACCGAAAGCATTAAATGCTTTGTCATTATCAATGGTTCAACAAATCTATCCGAAAATGAAAGTAAGAAAAAATAGAGGAGAATTTCCTTTTCAAAAACAAATGTTTGTACGCAGGAATGGGAATCGGATGGTAAAACAGAATTAGTGATCATTAAGAGTACGAGTCCGAAAGCGTTTTGTGCTGGTGGTGATATAAAAGGTAAAAAATGGATATTGTAAATAAAATGTTGCCTATTTATATCATCTAGCACTTCTGAGTAAAACATCCGATGGTGAACGACTTCGAAATGAATTCTTCCGAGAAGAATATAAATTAAATAATCTAACTGGAAACTATCGATTACCGTACGTCGCGATTATCAACGGTATTACCATGGGTGGAGTAAGTCAGTCGAGATGTGGAAAGATCGTTGAGAATCTGTTGTTAGGGTTGCGGTTTATCGGTACATGGACCATTCCGGGTAGCAACAGAGACAACAACGATTGCAATGCCAGAAACAGCGATTGGTAAATGAATCATTTCGAAATAAAAACTAAATGATGATCCCTTTTGCAGGTCTGTTTCCCGATGTTGGCGGTTCACATTTTCTACCACGATTGCCTAACAATCTTGGAGTATTTCTTGGATTGACTGGTTACCGTCTACGTGGAATCGATGTGCTTCATGCTGGTATTGCTACACACTTTGTTCCGAGTGATCGAGTAAAGACTGTCGAAGTTAAGCAGCCAAGAAATCTTGTTGTATTTAGTTAGAAGAAGTGGAACGAAGACTTATCGAAATACCAAAAGCAAATTACAACTCCGTCAAAGAAGTTTTAGATAAGAGCAGTCAATCAGCGGTAAAGACGAATGATAGTTATAGTTGTTGATCTGTATGCTCTTTCCATTAGATTCAATCACAGCCACCGTTCAGCCTTCAAGAGCAACTGCCATTAATCAATCGATTGTTTTCTATAAATACGAAAGATGTCGAAACTATATTCGAGCAATTGAAATCCGATGGCTCCGAATTTGCTTCGAAACAATTATCCACACTGGAGAAAATGGTTCGTTGCTCACGTGAATCGTCTTGTTTTTTTTTCGCAAAGACGATATTCATTGTAGAGTCCAACATCACTTAAACTAACCTTCGAGCAGTTGAAACGTGGTCAAAAACTTGATTTGAAAGATTGCCTGATAATGGAATATCGCATGGTTCAGAACGTCATGAACGGTCACGACTTTTTTGAAGGCGTTCGATCTGGTAATTGTTCTTTCTTTCTTTCCTCCATAGAATTTTGATCGAAATTTTCATTCATTTCAGTTCTTATCGATAAAGATAACAAACCACAATGGAAACCGAATACACTCAAAGGCGTATCGGACAAAGATATCGAAGCATATTTTGCAAAACTTTCATCTTCTGATGATTTACGATTATGATAAGAAAAGAAAATCTTTGTTTTCATTTCAATAAAATGATTCCTTGATTGATGAAATAATTCTTATCGAATATTCCGTCTGAATACATTAGATCGACCAAAGTCGCTTTGATTAGGATGAATCGGATCGTATTTATTGTAAATCTCATCGATCAAAATTACTTGTGAATAAATAGCGAACAAGATGTAGAAAAGGCGTTTTCGCCTGTTCAGAGACGAGCGCTAGTGTCGATGCAAAGAATTCCACGAGAAGTAGCGCGTCTGCTACAATGAATTGGATTGTTGAAAGAGAACGAGAAGAAATGTTCTCTTTTTTATTCGTTCGACAAAATAATAACATAAAAATTCTCGTTGCACATTTTAGATCGTATTATTCCCCATGGTTCGTTGGAGTGATACGTTTTGGGGTGAAGGTAATCGAGGTTTTGAGGTCTTATCCACAAATGTGAAGAATGGAGCGATCGCCATCGAAGAATTTCAGCGATTTCTCAATGAAAGGTATTTGTCGAAATGTCGTCGTTTTGTTTTTCAATGTTTATTTATTTGTCACTATTTAGTTCACAATATGAATCAGCATATTGTAAAAATCTATCTCGTTTACAATCACAATTATTGAAAGTGCAACATGTTGGAACATTCACACCAATCTGGCAGTCAATACGGGATCTGCTGGAAAAAATTGCCTTGGCACATTCATCGACTGTCACTTACTATCAAGATCTACTACGCGAAATACATAATTATCATGATTTGTACCAGAAGAAGGTGAAAACATCGATACAGAAGGATAGTGATATTACTCGTACGGCTGATCTCGTTTCGCAGTTGAATAATGCATTGAATACGCTCAATAAAGCGAAAGAACAGTATCATACGATTGGTTTAGACTACGAACGAGCGAAACGTTCAGGAAACAATCTAACGAATGGTACATCCACACCAACACCACAAGATACCACAACATCAGCGAGTAGTCTAGCTCAAACTGCGTTCAATACGTTAACGTCAACAACGAGGCAATTCGAACGTTTAGAAAAAAAGTACCGACAAGCACATGATGATTATAAAGCATCGGTGGAAAAGTACAATTCAATACGAACCGAATTCGAAAAACGTTTCTATGAAGGCAAATTCTATTGAAAACCGTTCGAATCTTCCTATCGAAATGAAAATGTTCTTTTCGATTCTAGCTTGCACAAAATTTCAAGATTTCGAAGTGGAACACGTGGATAAAATGCTCAACTTTTCTCTGAATTATGCGGAAATACTTAAACGTAATAACGAGCAGACCCGTTTAGCACAAAATGACTTTCAAGAAAGAATCAAACAATTTACTGGTACCGATCTCATCGAAGGCTTCGTCGAACAGAAAAAAACAGGCGTCGAGCGACCGGGTAAATATCCTCATGCTCTTATCTCTAAATAAAACTATTTATTGTTTTTACACTCCCTATCTTCATTCCTCTTTTACTCTCTCCTTGACATTTGTTTTTTCTCAAATAGCTCCCATTCAATTCGAAGAATTAGACAATATCAAATCATCGTTAAATCTTTCATCATCGGTGACACCTGACTCAGCAGCAGGTCTATCCGACGAACTAATTACGTTCGATCAATCAGAGGCGAGCGCTCCAACGTTTCAAGTGCATTTTCCTGTTTCATCGCCGACAATGCTATCGAGTTGGCCATCGACAACAAACATTAAAAAAAGTGAAAGTAATCGAGGTAACGCTTTCGATGTGTGTGTGCCCTTTTTTGTTCCTGTGCTTATTCTATCCGATCCATTCAGCTCATCCTCATCATCATTATAACGTTTTACATGGTTTGTATACCCTCTCGAAGCACGCATCTACGAAGAATAAAAAAAGCAAAAGCGAGAAGAATATAGAATAATTGGATAGAGAGCTATTCCCTCTGCTTGCATACACGCAAGAACTTGTTTTTGCTATTGCATGTTTAAGATCTACGTGTGTCTAGTGTTTTCTAACTAATCAATGTCCACCTTTGTTTTTCTGACTAATCCAGAGGAAACTAATTGAAAACCGTTCGTTTCAGCCTTGGCTTCAAATGCGAATATCAATCATCAGCATGTCGCAGTTAATAATCAATCAACAACTTCGCTTGGTAATACTACACCAATGAGTCTGAGTAATCCTAATAATCCACTATCTCGTTTGCAAGAAAATAACAATGAATCATCATCTAATCCATTTAATGTGAAAATTCCACGGCCAGCTTTTAAAGGTATGCAGGCTAACAATGGAGCTTTGCGGATGATAAAATAAATCTCTAGTAGGATTCTGGCCGTCGAATCGTAAAGATAAGAAAGGTGATAAAAAGAAATCAAACAACTCAAAATCCACTAAAAATGATCCAGTACAACCCCCACCTGTGCTTGATGAAACTAGTTCAATCAATTCAGCAAACGAGAGTAATGGATTTCATAAAATGATGGGTAGTATGGAAGGATTAAATGATATTCCAAGCAGCATCACCAAAAACAAATGTGTAAGAAGAACATTATATTTGCTTCTGATATTATCGTCGTTTTTTTACATATAGCCAACACCAGAACCGTATACACAATCGAGTCCATCAATTTCCAGTAGTGGAATCAATCGTCCGGGATGTCAGAGTACAATTCCATTTTCTTCCACGGCAATGCGCAAATCAACGAGTTCAAGCGATTCGAGTGACGATGACGATGATGATTTTCGTTTCTCGAAAATCCAATTCAAAATCAATCCATCTACACAAAAGTCTCCCATAGCTGAAGAAAGTGATGATGCCAAAATCAGTGACGCTATGCTTCGTATGAATAAAAACATTGGACAACCGGCAACGGCTTCACGCGCTGGAGGACGAGTAAGTTGATTAGATAAATACTAAATATCATTATTGTTTATCATTTAAATATCATTATCCTCTAGGACGAGGTAAACATTAGATATTGTTTTGTCTAATTGTTGTGTGGCATGAAAACTAACGTTGCAAAGAACAAAAACTTCTTTTTTTTCCCTTCACATAGAATATTACACTTTTTCTTTCTACGTTTAGAAAATGCCGGATATGAGCAAGTCTTTGTCCATCGGACATATTGGTTCAAGAATTCCACCTCCACTTCCCTCACGTCCAACCTCGTAAGAAAGACAATCGTGATCTTTTCTCTTGCTAACCATGGATTTCTTTTCAGAACGCTTTCAACAAGTATCACAACAGATAATCTTCGGCCACTTCCATCATCTCCACCGTCTACATCATTAACCAATACGTTCGATGGTTTTGAACCGCGTTCACAATCGATGAGTATGTCGTCGAATCATCAAGAAAACATCCCACCAGTTCTCATTCATCCACGTTCGATGACGACAACATCAACAACAGAAAGTATGATTAAGATAAAATTTCATGCGTCCTCTCTTTGTTCGTCATCAAATTTCACTTCCTTAATGGATCCATTCAGGCGCTCTAAATATAGACACATATCGCCTGCAGTTCAATTTGCCCCTCTCCCTTTTGTCAGCATAGAAAAGCAAACAGCGAAAAATGTCAATGAATATATTACGATCGTTTGCATAGAAATTCAACGAAAAACTGTTTGTTGTTTAGGTAAAAAACTAACATCTATATCGTCAACCGACGATGATACTGAAGTGGCAAATACATTTCCTGGTGATAGCTCAATCAACAAAGCAGCTCCATTCACTATTCCACGGCCCCCACGACTTCGTCAAACGCCTGTAAGTACCATCTTATGTACATTTGTGAGAGAAAGATTTCTCTATTTATCGATCTTTTAAATATGTACTTCATGAGAAAAAATCGCATTCGAGATACCAGATCATTCAAATTCGAATGTCACTCATTGAAAATATTCGTTCTATTGGAAAACTTTCGATATCGTCAAAAGTGATCGATTTTGCGAACCTTTATCCACCGTTAACAAGAAGAACAAGTATCTAGTCAATCATTTCATACAGCTTGAGACAGTTCATCGACATCGTCGTTTAGCGATGCACTTTCTATTCGTAAACTCCTTGAATTACATCGTCTAAACTATTTTCCTACTATATTAGATTCGTTCGATAGTTCTTCATATGCATTTTGCCGACAAAAATATCATATTCGCTGCTTAGTATTTAAATTCCGGACATTTGATATCTCATTTCCTCTCTAGTCACATCAACCAGTGATGGGTTCAACTGGTCCGTCAATTGCCAATGGCCGTATGACACCATTCATTGCTCCCAACACTCCACACTTCTCCAATAGTTTAATGACATCGATGGATCAACGCATGTCTCCACTAACGATTGGTGCTACAGATCAAATCCCTATTGCAGTTGCCTTTCAAGAAACAATTCATGTTATGATGTCGAGTGATGATCAAACAAAGTAAATTTTCATCTACTTATATCATATCGAATTAGAACCCTTGTTCTTTTTTCAGATGGAAAATCCGTATTCTTGGTGACATGCTTGTCTCCTTCCCAGCAGCTATCTTAAATCTATTAGTTGACCAATCACCTCATTTGAACGCTTTGGAATTTCGTCTACAAAATTTAAATAAAGTCGAAAATGTTATTGCTAACCCTCAATTAGTCTCACAGTAAATCAACACCGATCTAATTTCAACTTCTCTATTTATTCTTCTCTATACGTAGAAAATCATCAACGCCAGATTCAGAAGGTCCTATTTACACGTTCAACATGGCTGCTCTTAGCAATATTCTTCGTAATCTTCAAGAAAAAAATCGTTCGTTACCATTCTTCAATTTTGGTATACTTAAATATGAAGTAATGACGAAAAGTCGATAATTTCCTATACACTCATCGAATTTGCTCGTTCTAGGTTAAACATTCGGGTACATCAAACATACCCATTCAAGTCACATCTCAATGGACACGAACGTTCGATACAATAACTGTTAATATCAATTATCGTTTTAATAGTTCGGCTCTGCCGGAATCGATTCGACTAGTAAATGACATGGTTACGTTCTACACGAATATTCCCGATGGTCAACAAGCAACACAATCATCCCCGACTTGTGAATGGTAACGACATGTGGATTACTGTTTTCAGTTTCTCTATACTCACCGATTGATACTCACTAGGTGTTCGAATGAGCATAAATTATCCTGGAAAGTTCCATACATATTCGATGGATCTGGTACACTTTCAGCAACATTGATGACCAATCAATCAGCGTCCGATGGTAACGATAGTGATCAACAACCGAAACCACTGACCACGTCATCAGCTGTTCATGTGCAATTTCTTGCTGAAAACGCACTTTTTTCATCGATTGGTTTCGAATTCGCATGTCGTGGCTATCGTGTTTCACTATTGAAGAAGAAGATCGCGAGTGGTAAGAAGAAAACCATCACCATCATCCCTATTTCTATTCGCATTTCTTTTCGTCGTAGGTAAATACCAATCAGAACCAGATCAGAGTGAACCTTTGCAATTCTTCAAACGTCCATCAACGGATCAGAGTCGCATGTCTCTATCAACACCCCTTGTCGCTTAACTATTTCGCTTAGTCTTAGCAGACACGATGTGCGATATTTAGTGTGAACAGTTGAATTTATTTACCTTTACCTTTTCTCATTTGGTTATCATACAGTCTCTACGCACATCATTCTATCTTTAGCTGCCATCACATATCCCAACTCAACCTGTTTTGTAACCAATCAGAATCATCGGAGAGAAACTTTCTGAATCCCACACGATATGTACATTTATTGCAAATATATATCAAATCATATATCGTTCAAAATTTTCTTTTTCATTCTATTTTATGTTTGTTCATCTATATGAAGAGAAGATAATAAAGAAGAGAATCAATTAAAAGTCCATTGCACTGGCTAATTTCTCTTTCATTAGAAGAATATTTTCTAACCATGTTTGACGAAAACGAAACTTGTCAGGATAATGAATCAAGCGCATGGTTTCGAATGTGAATGAAACTGGAATAATAGTGTTCTAGAAGACGAAAATTTCGTTTTGAAATGTTTTTCATAGGAAGATTCTTACTTTCGGCTTCACTTTTGAAATATCAAAAGTGAAATATATCGACGCAGTCTGTTTCGGAATGGGTTGCCGTCGAGTTGGAATAGAATACTGAACCTATGAACGAAGACTTCTATTGACTAATACTTGCAATGTTCAATTCCTACGCGATAGATATAAAGATCGTTGAATTCTTGCGATTTCTTCTCGATGAAATCAGTTACATATAACCAACATGGATCTTGACCACTCAGCGATGTTTTCCATTGCTGAAAGACAAGTGTTCAGCTTAGATTGAGAATCCAAACGAGAGAACTTCACCTTATCAATGTATTCATTGATTTTCTCCAAGCCGACATTTGTATTCTTGAACTCTTCAATCGTTGGCCATTGTACATTCGACTGTTCTTGCGTGTTCTCCAATTCGACGAAACGACCTCGATCTTTCGGTTCTTCCTTGTCACTACTCATATGAACTAAAGATTGCGCGACCACTTCATCGACAATTCGATGTGCTTCATGTGCTAATAGATCGTAATCTTCAGATGGAATTAGTGTCTAAACATACTCGAAAAATCAACTTGACAAAGTACACAACTATCAATTACATACCTCAGGCATGTTGTTATTATTACCAGTCACTGTGTACATTGTAAAATGTCCAAACACTTGAATTTCATCGATTCTAGTCTGTTGCCATGGTAAATATTTAATGTATTTTATTGGTGAATAAGAAATCCAATTAAAAATTTTTCTTTGAAATGTCCAATGAATACCAAGCATTCATTCTCTTTCTTTTTCCTTCCTTTTTTCATGTCCTTCGTTCTATTCCCTCGCAAATTATTATTGTCTTTTTCTTAGTTTCTAAATTTTTCAAGAAAGTGATGTGTTAATTATTAACATTGCCATGTTTGGCAACAGACCAGAAAGTTTGGGGAAAACAGAACATTCCGTGTCATCCGGTAGGTGAGTTAATCTGCATTGGAATTCTTCGATTCATCGCTTATTTTCTCTGAAGATCACTTTTCTCCACTCAAAACCCATTGAAACCAATCATGTCGAAAAAGAAAGATCAAGAAAAATTCAATGCCTATGCAATCAATACTAACGATGCATGGGAAATCGACGATAGAGCAATGACACTTAGAATACTTGATAAGAACGACACGAATAACACAGATGATAACGATGATAGTGGTTTAACCAGTCCAAAACAGGTCGATTTCCGTCAATATCGAGTTCGATAGAGTTTCATTTACGAAATTTTTCAGAAAGCCGAAGACATCCTATTGACAAATGCTCAACAACAAAAATCTACAAATGGTAAGAAGGAGATTGTGGATGAAGACATCATTGTTTTGTTCATGCTTGTAGCTCGCCGTTCAAATGTATCAACGAATTCAAGCTCAACAACTCATTCAGGCCTTGGACGACGACTAGGTGATCCATCAAATGCCAAAATATCCGTGCCATATCGTTTCACAAACAATAGCAACTCTTCGATTACAAAAAATGCTAAATCGAATATATTGGATGTCGATCAACAAAAGGAGAATAAATTCAAACAAATATTCGATCAATCAACCGTCGATCTAAGTAGGACTATTCTTTCTTCTAAAAAAAAACAACAACAAATGATCTACTCAATTTCGTTTGTTTCAGATGATTTACGAAAAGCCAGTTGGAACGGAATTCCTAAACCATATCGTCCACAAGCATGGAAACTACTCTGCGTAAGACTTGTTCAAACAATTGTTCGATCGTCACCCTCTCGTTTTGTTTAGGGATATTTACCACCTAAAACTGAACGTCGAGAAGACACATTATCGCGCAAACGCGATGAGTATTGGTCCTATGTCGATCAGTATTATCATACCAGAACGGATAGCGAGCATCAAGATACATTTCGACAGGTGTGAACATGACATTTGGTAGTTTCGTGTGTACATGAACTTTCTGTTATTCAATTTAGATTCATATCGACATTCCACGCATGACTCCGCTCATGCCAATATTTCAACAGATCCTAGTGCAGCAACTGTTCGAACGTATTTTATTTATTTGGGCTATTCGCCATCCTGCGAGCGGTTATGTACAAGGAATTAATGATCTTGTCACGCCGTTTTTTGTCGTATTTCTCTCCGAGTTTGTCGAGAATGGTATTTCGTATATATTTGTTTTGTTTCGTTTGAATGTGAAGGAAATCTTTTTAGATGCTGATATTGAAAACTTTCCTGTTGATTCATTATCAGAATCAGACCGACGTCTTATCGAAGCGGATAGCTATTGGGCGACATCCTATCTGCTCGAAGGTATCCAAGACAATTATACATTTGCTCAACCCGGTATTCAATATAAAATTCGGGCATTAGAAGAATTGATCAAACGCATCGATGGTTCGTCGAAAACAATCACTTTTCCTCACCATATAACATTTTCTTTCTCTTTGTTGTTAGAACCACTCTATCGTCATCTCAAGAATCAAAATATCGAATTTTTGCAATTCAGTTTTCGTTGGATGAATAATCTTCTCATGAGAGAGCTACCTATCCGATGTACTATTCGTCTTTGGGATACATATCTAGTAAATCCTCGCCAGTATATCCTCAAGTAACTGTAGACTTATTTTCATCTAGGCTGAACAAGATGGCTTCTCTCAATTTCACTTGTACATATGTGCAGCGTTTTTAATTCGCTTTTCCAAGAGCCTTCTACGTGAGCGAGATTTTCAAGTAAGAGACTAATTCACGCTAGATAATCAAATTCAACCTTCCTTTTTTTTTTAACTCAATAGGGTTTACTACTTTTTCTTCAAAACTTACCGACACATTCATGGACAAGCAATGATATAAGTATACTAACAGCGGAAGCATATCAATTGAAAGTGATGTTTGCCGATGCGCCAAGACATTTATCAAATTCATGAACAGTCACTGTGAATCTCTTTCATTGCATTCGTTTCCCTATGTTGACCGTTTATCTCGGCAAATCACTAAGCATATAACATTTTCCGTGATGAACTTTCGAACAGCAAACAATGATGATTTTATTATCACTACCTACTTTTTTTTTCAAAATAGTTCATTGTTATGAAAAGATATAAATATTGATTTTATATACATGTTGGTAAGACTGTTTGTTTTATCCGAAGTCCATGCGAAGGTCTGACAGTGAGATGATCATTAGTCATTACTGATGATGTCTATAAAAAGATAGAGCAGCAGAAGAAATGATTGCTAATGACACATGAAGAGAAAAATGAGCTTTTTTCAGTTCCTGTTCTGAGGGGGAAAAAAAAGATCGGTCCATTGCCTTTTTTTGTCGTTCCTATGCTGCATGGAAGATAGAAGAGGAAAAACAGTCTAATCTAATCAGTCTTGTTTGAAGAAGACAAAGAATAGCAGTGAATATTCTCGATGGTTTCTTTTTTTCTTGTTTCAGATTTATCTTAAACTCTTCTTATATCAATCAGCCATGTCTGCAGTTGAAAACAAGCAGAAACTAATTCAACAGTTACGTACCGAAGCTAATATTGATCGTATAAAACTTTCAACTGCATGCAAAGATTTGATTAAGTTCTGTCAAGATCATGAGAATGGTGACGTTCTAGTGATCGGATGGGAGAAATTCGATAGTGATAATCCTTACAAAGATAAAAACAAATGTGTTCCACTGTAAAACGCTCTCTCATGGGGCAAAACCATCCAGCATTCATATTCTTGGTTTAATGTGCAATTTGTCGTGACCGTACAATATTGTTGAATGTTCATTTTTCTTCAGTTCATGTCTTTGTACGCGATATTTTTGGAAAATTTATTGCTTTTGTCAAAGTTATGATAATCAATAAAAAGAATGATAAATATTTGATCTTTATATTTCCTTTTTTCTTTTGATTAAATCTCGTCAGAAGATCGACGAATGTTTTTGACATAGAGGTGTGGGTGAACGTATGAAGAACGTGCGTGCAGATCGGCTGTCTTATCTTTTCTTTTTTATCTCGTTCATCAAAAATAACTCAGGATAATCAAATACATACAGAGCACATAATGTGCCTGCAATCCTGGATTCTATCAGAATATAGATTGTTTGATTTCTGGGCAAATATGTGATTTGTGTTTTCCTATCACCCTGTTTTACACCGGTAGTGCATTCAATTCTAAAAGTCAACGATAGATAGAGTGACAGAATTCCGTTCTTACTAATGTCTCGACGTTTTCAATAAAATATTATTTGATTAAATCCAATCTGTCAGTATGATGCTGAAGTTGATCGAAAACTATTCGAGTTGTATAAAGTAAACCTACTATATCATTGGGTCAACATAGATCTGTACTTGAGCGTTCATCAAAGTGCCCTACGAATGGGAACAAACTTAGTTATAATCATCTTTAAATGATCCACGTGCGTGCAGAATCAAGAAAAAGTTCAACCAGTCTTTCCTGAAGTATTTCATCTGTTGCTTTTTTTTTAAATAGTTTTCTCGATTGAACCTCATGCCTGTGTAATACTCGCTTCGAATTGAATGAACTCGACGTAGAGATTGCATGTAGATCGTATAACTTTTCGAAAAAGCAGGGCGATCTTACAAATCAGATACAAAGGACTCGTCACTGACATGCAATCGATGCTTTAGCTGCTGCTGCTGCTGCTCATATACCGCTAGACGCAAGAATCTCTCATTACAACTGATACGAATGTTTAATTAGAAATTGGAGCTGATAAAACTTATCAATAATTATCTGTCTGTACACGTATATTAACCTTCAATAAAGTAATCTTCCATACTCTCGTCTAGAATTCAAGTTATTAAACATGAAAATGAAGGAAGAGATCTGACATTTGTCTAAATGTCATTAAAGCAAACAGCAAATGAATCGTCTGTGATTGACATTATTTGCTAATCTGAACGTTAATAAACGGCATTTTGCCAACATGGAAAAGTTTTGTAATCAATGTAGTTTAGAGCGAATGATTTATTGCGATAAGATTTCGTACGAATAGGATCGTTGCTTCGTTTTGATTAGTGTCTGCTGATGAAAAGGTGATGAGGAGCAAAGTGAAGTGTCTGATTTCCATGTCGTTGGCATTAGAACATCATATCTTGACGGAAAACCAAATATATGTCTTTCAGTGTATAATTCAATTTCGGAAGTCAACGAATCGGTTGAAGTAAAAGTCGATATGGGTTGAAAGCGTGGTCGAATTACATAACGATCTACTTCGAGAGTATAAGTGTTCAAATTATCATTGACGGGCATTAAATGTTCGCAAGATTGCTGCTTACGGTGTTCATTGTTGAACGAGATTTCGTAAATATTCGGACATGAATGAACGATCCCACCTGATGTAAGAAAGAACTCGTCCTTATCCACCTGATCTTCATCGTAAATATTTGTTCCAAATACATCCGGTGTCGTCGGTTGAATAACATATGAAAAACAGGCTGCTGATTTGTCTGTAATATGATTAACCATCAGAGCATTGGCCATTGTTCCATCTGGTATTGTCATTGCGAAAGAATATTGATGAAGTGTCAGAAATGATTGACAGTTTTCAAATCGACAATGATGATTCGCGTTCTTTTAAACGTATCCAACAATGCTAGTGAGACGTTTTCTTTCTCTCGCATCTTTTCTTTTCACTTGCTCTGCCATCATCATCATTAACCGTACGTCGTCTAATATCATCGTCAGTGAGAGATAATTCTGAATCGACAAATATAATTTATAGCATCATTCCATTGAGGATTTTCCTCGATGTGCTGTATAAACAAATCAATAGAAATGTCCGTGTCCCTCGTACTATTCACCTTGAGAAAACAAAACGAGACAAGTATCAATGAACGCATGTGTTCCCTCCTTTTGAAACAATGTTCGCTTGGCATCTGTTGTACCGATCATATCGAATAAAATATGAAGCGTTTGACCTCGAAAGACAAAATGAATGCCGATGATTCGTGCTGTCAAAAATTAGTATTCAAATCTGGTCTGATCTCTTCTTTGTTGTGTAGTTAATGAGAACATACTTTAGACTAAATGAATATACTCGAGTGAACGATGATTCCGATTTCTTCGTGAAACAAACAGATCGAAATACATCTAATCTCTGAAATAGTTGAACAGTTCAGATTGAAAATCTCCTAGTTAGAAATCAGATCGACGACGGATGCCTTTGTGACATGAAAATAACAAATGTTAATGAACTTTCTCGGTTTCGAATCATTGATCAAAACGATTATACAATTGAAAGAGAAAGGGAAATATGATATCACCAGTATGTTAATTTCCATATCAAAGAGACTGAATATACTTTTTGACTATGGTCAATAGTCGTATGCCTATTATAGCTCA
>CAJNOJ010000231.1:0-73401 GCA_905250025.1 Adineta ricciae
TGGCTCGGCAGTCGTCTACCAGTTTACTTTTCGCTGTAGAATCATACTTCATTTCTAGTAAAATGTCTTTGAGTAACTGTGTATACATATACGACTGGTTCAATTCGTTTGCCACCGATTCGGGAACATTCATTCGACGTATTATACTAATCGGTACTAAACTGCCAACTAGGCCACTATCGACTTTGATCTGTTCGAAGACATCTTCCATAGTAAATAAAATTTCTTTGACTTTTTGTGACCATTTCGTTACCCATGGCAAACTTCTTTTTTTAGTTTGACTAAATATATAAATCGAATCAACTTGCTCTTTGTCGTAAACGAGCGGTATGAGCTCTTCTCCCATTTCATCGGATACGATTAGAAAGATCTTTTTCTCTGTTACACTATCGACATAACTAACGCATTCTGCCGATTTACGGTATGTATAGATTGAAGAAGTGAGTCGTTGAAGTTTTGTTATTGAATCATGATACAATTTTTTCTTTTGATCAATATTTGCATCTGCCCATACTATGATAATGTTTTGATTAACATCGGCAGTCGCCGAGTGTACTGATGGACTTTTCACATGGTTATTGCCGATCTTCGATGTGCCGATGTGAATACTTGAATGAGAACCGATACTTGTGATACTTTTTCTATTGATTCGTTTCGAAGACGAAGCACTGGCTACACGTCGAACTGGTTCAGAAACTGGCGCGGTTCGCTGATTATTAACGTTCGATTCAGTCACTTGAGTAGGAGGAACAGTGCGAGCGTTTGAGCTATTTCCACAACCCATACCTGAGAGATCGTCAATTGTATTTTGAAAAAAGTGCACTGCACACTTTTATAGTTGCCAACAAGACTCATTGTTGGAGAAAAGTTTTGTTTATTTTGCGCTTCTGTTGAGAGCGATTAGCGTCTCAGAATTCGATGGTGAAGGTGAAAAATCGAAATCGAGCCATGTTTCAAGGTTGAAATACAAGCGTAAAAGCTTTTTTTTTCTTTGAAAAGAAAAAAATGCTATGCAAAACAACAACTCAGCAATAGTCATCTCCGTTTTTCACCTTCTCTCGATAGTATGAGGTTACAATTTTCTCTGTGATTAACTTGCCTGCGTCGATGACACCCTCATTATCACCTCACATTGCATCGACTATCGCTCGATACCCTTTCATTTTGCGACAATAGCATCTATGCATAATTATTATTTGAGAATCCTATCAGCTGTTTGCGCTTTTTCATGCATTCATTTTCGCGGAAAGTTGTCGAATGTTCCATCGTACACAGGTATTCTTTTCGCGGAATATACAATAGCGAACAGCCTGTAGGCGTCACCAGTTGTTCCGTTCTCATCCTCGACACACCAATACCAGGCATTTCTTATCACTCACCCTGCTTCTCGCACAGAGAAAAAACGCATCTGACAACTAAATGAGCAAACCTCCCGGTCTTCAACTAGTATAAAAAGCATGCGTTCCACTGCTGTATCATTCACAAACTCAATCAACTATTCAAACACATTCCAATGGCTTTTCAAGCATCTATTCTTTCATGGATCTTGCTCGTAACATGCTTTCAACATGGCTACGAGGCAATGGGCGAAACAATTCATGACGAAGCAAACATGCATTACGATGTGCCATTCAAACAGCGGCCTTTTGCGATCGAATCGCTCGGTGAAAATGGAACCGCCTTGACAACTGATGATCATCGAACTGCACTACAAGGCTGTTCACCGATCTTCAACTTGATCCATGCATATAGTGTGCAGAGCTATGCCATCAGCAGTACAAGTCCCCTCAAAGTGGTCATCGACATTCGTAGCGTTCTCACAGGTGACGAGTTCTCAATCGAAGGATTAGTGTGCAGTTCTGGCTTCACTCAATCTACAGCTGATACTATGTGTCGTATGCTTGGTCATCAGAACAGTGGAAACACTTTTTCCAGCTGGAGTGTTAACAGTAATATTGAAAAGTGTCGCTCACAACACCGAGTGTCGAAGATTGAACGATCTGGCACATGTTACTATATGTTGAGTGGCGTATCATGTAACACTGGTGGTTCAAATTTGTACTCATGCTCCTTCTCGACATCGTTCAACAACTATTGTCCTACAGGATGGGGAGTTCGACTTATGTGCGGCTAAGCGTGTTTTATTTCGAAAGTATTTTTTTGGTGCAATGAAAAGAGATACTGATAATTAATAAAAGAAAAGAGTCATCTAGATTGTTGTCTTTGTATTGTTAGAGATGCGAGAAGGGTGTGAGTGGGTGGGTCAGCTGCGATGACCAGAACTCAAAAAATATAAATTCTAATTGCATCACCTATCTAACGATGAAATTAGGCACCTCCGGACTAGATCAATTCTCGATTACTGCAGTCACACGATGGTTGGATCGTTTTCTGCAGATCTATCCATTGTTATTCCAGTCAGCTATGATGGACGGAGTTGTGAACGCTCTGTTAGGTTCTGTTAGTCGTCATGATCTTTGGACATCCGCTATTGGTTCACAATTTTCAATTTATTGTCCAATAGACGTCGAATGTAACTAGTTTTTTTTCTGTTGATCAACAACCACCACAAGTCATGTCTCGTGATATTTTAAAACAATCGGACGTTAACAAGCAAGTCTGTGTAAATAGTTATTTTAGTCAGTATCAGTAGATATCAGACCGCAAGTTCGTAACTTACTTTTTGGAATGATTCAGCCTGGCGAACAATATATGGATCGCACAATCATACTAACAGTAATATTTCGTTTGCATCGTTGTAATAAAGAAGGTGTAACTGCATTGAGCTTCTTCTTTCGAAGGGTATCAGGTAGTATGAGTAGAATGAAACAAAATAGTACAAGATTGATATATTCGGGCCTCCTAAATTATCAGAATTGGATGAAAAAACTATCATTGCTTGGTACGAGTCAACTGTAATGGCTCCAGATGGTGCTAAAGAGTATATTTGAATACGTTCACAATAGTTCAAATATCTACTAGACCAATATCAGCATCAAGTAGCATCATACTCGCCACTATTAATGATATCCAGTCAACTTGACCCATTCATTCCGTTCGATCAAGCTGCACACTTAGCTTCCATTGCTTCACAATTCTATTGGCGTAGGACATATTACAATCAATATTGCTGCAGTTGGTTATCGCTGTCCGCCTCAACTAATATGCTCTTGAACATTTCCAGATCTATTTCCTGAAACATGGCGCGATTCACACTGTATTCAACAACTATCGATTTTGTTGGCAATACTCGACTAGAACAGCAATATCACTAGCAATTCTATTCATAATGGGATGAACTTTCGATCTCGTCACTATTCTCTTTTCAGTATTGTTTTAACATTCATTCTGAAATGAATAAAATGCTTTTTAGTCTTTCGGTTTGCAAACTCTATTCGCTATCTTCATTGGAAACACGCTGTAGATCTTTTCCATCTGTTCGTAATACGGTGACAATAATTCCAGACAAATATTGAAGAATACATCTTTGTAGATGGTACGAACATTCTTATAGACATTTATAGCATGTTCCAAAATGCTGAATAGAGATAATTGTAACAACGAGCAGTATTCGACACAAGCATCGTTTTTATTGCTGATAGATCATTTAAGCAAAACAGTTTTCATAAAACTCCATTGGATTTCGGTAATATTTCATAGCTAAATCATGTTGGTTACTTTTATCATGGAAATCGGTCCGTTTTCTGGAAATTAATGCTGAAATTGGATGACTTACAGGGAATATTTCCCTTTGGATCAAGAGTGCTTTTATATCAAGTAAAAAATGTTGGTGTGATGATTGCCTTTCTATGCAAAATATAAAGCTTGAATCCACTCGCTCGTTGCTAACAATGTTTACCATAAGTAACAATTAACATTATCTTATCAACTGATAAATCATTAACTCATCGTGACTGCTCAACACAAGTGTATTTGTCAAGAGTTTGGGTAAGAATGTATGCAGATCTTTTTTCTACCATTCTTTTCGTTTCAGTGAAAGGGGAAATATGTACATTTTAGTTCATATTTATTAGAGAATTCGGAAGAAACTTTTAAGAGCATGTTACTTCAACAACAGCTTCTTTCACAGCGTTGTTCACGCCAAGTCCAGGATATGGAACAACACTTTCAAGGGTAACTGCATAAACATTAGCACCAAGAGTAACTTCGACGTTGTTTTGAGGTAAGCCGAGTACTAAGTCAACAGTTTCTGATGCTTCCTTGTTCGAAAGACGTGCTTGAACTTTAGCTAATCCTGCCCAAATGCACATAACATTTGCTGGACATCGGCTATCTTCGATAGATAGAATTTCAAGTTCTGCACCACCACACACTTGTTTTATTCCACCAACACGAAGTCCTTTGACATTGTCAGTTAATTCTATTGGTTTGATTGGTTTGATTGGCTTAATTGATAAACTGTTTGCATAGGCAACAAGTCCAATAAACACTAAAACGGCGAGCGATTGTAATCGAAGCATATTAGTTTTCTTTCAGTGGAGAGAAACGAAGGTATTTGACGATTGATTAGATCGGTAAATGATTAAAGCATATATATATTTTTTTGGGTAATATATATACACAGTATGAAATAAATACTTATTAAAAAAACGAAATGGAATACAGGATTTTTGTATGCACATTGTGTATATTCTTCACAGGTGGTCTATAACAGAGGATTAGGTTTTTGATATATGTGACCAAAAATGTCCGCAAAAAACATTTCGTCTTAGAATGATAAATGCAGAAAGTATCTCGTGAAATGCTCTGTGAATAATCACAATTAATTTTCTTTGATGATTGATGCAAACTAATTCATATAACTGTCAATTAAACTCAGACGCATTATCATGCAACAATTTTCTCTAATTTTACACGATACATTTCATGTTTATTGACTGATCAAACAAAGTTGATAAAACCTGAATCTCTCATTGAATAGAATCTTTATTCTCCGAAAACATTATGTCGACATCGAGTGTTTCGTCGTTAGTCTTTGCCACCAAGCAACTAACTATCTATGGTGGTATATCTATTGTGATTACTGGCGTCATTGGTGGATGTCTTAATATCATTGTATTTCTTAGTCTTCGAACGTTTCGTCAAAATTCTTGTTCATTGTATTTAACCATTATGTCGATAGTGAATATTTGCGATTTACTTGCTGATTTATTGCCACGAATTCTACTTGCTATATACAATACTGATGGAACAGAAACGTCATTATTCTATTGTAAATTTCGGTTGTATCTCCTGAGTATTTGCACTTCGCTTTCATTGACATGTTTCTGTTTAGCAACAATGGATCAATATTGTGCTACGAGCAGTCGACAACGTTTACAACAATTGTGCAACATTAAACTTGCTCGACGTTTAATTGGCGTATTCGCTTGCGTTTGGATGATTCATAGCATTCCATATCTAATATATTTAAAGCATATTTTATCACCTATTACACACAAGATGAGTTGTTCGATGACAGATCCGATTTTTCTGCAATATCGTATCTATGTCATCGTTCTCACTCTGTTTGGTGTGTTGCCACTTACTATTACTATTTCATGCGGTTTGTTAGCATATTACAACACGCGACAGATACCTCATTATACAATACCACTTGTTCGAAGAGAATTAGACAAACAACTGACAAGTATGGTCCTATCGCAAGTTTTCGTGAATGTTTTTACTATCATGCCGTATACAATTATTAATGTGATTTCATTAAACATGAAAACGATTGAGGATCCACTTCTTTATGCACAAACACAATTACGTTCTACGTCGACTCAACTTCTCTACTATGTCTATTACGCTGTAAGTACGATTGTATCCCTTTCGAACAAATAATTCTTTTGTCTTCTAATTACATAGAGTTCATTCTACATATATATGTGTGTATCGGAGAGATTTCGTCGACAATTGACCTATGTTATATTTCGAATTCATCGAAATCGATCCAGGCGTACGGCACAAATAATTATCAATCAAGTCATGCCGCAATCGTAGCTCTTTATTATTAAAGATGTTAGATCTTAATTCGTGACGATATCGTTTTCTGTGTGTGCACTGGATCATCTATCCACGTACGACTCATTGAATTGCTGGAGAGAACTAGTTTTCTGAGTGTCTGTTATGAAAGATAAAAATAAACAGAAAGGAAGTGTCGACGAGTTAAATCGCACTTACAGTATTTGTTTCTAGCGCATTAATGAAATATTGCGTGCCTTCCATATGAATGTTATTTCTTTCAACATACAATTCCAAGAGTGTCTTTAACAACAGATGTCGATAATGACAACGACAAATAATTCTAAAGTGAAAATTACTGTATTGTTTTGTAATCCATTTGCTAGAAACAATGCACCTTCGTCACCGATATGATTCGTGCCGAGATATAACAGTGTGAGTGTCTACGAAATATCGTTGAATGAACATGCGATGGATAAATAAGAATTCTAGTATACAGAATTTTTCTGCAGAGCTCTGGCCATGTGATGGGCACCTCGACTACCTATTCGATTCTCGCCCAAGTGTAACATCGTTAGTGTCTATACGAAACAAACAAACGATACAAAAAAACAATACCTCCTAGAAAAGCAAAACTGACCGCATTGTATTGTAGTGCACTGGCTATGTATAGTATTCCTTCATCAGAAATTTGACAATCCCATAGAATCAATGTTGTCAGCGCCTAAATAAACGATGTTGAAAGTACGATCGAAAATTGAACGATTATCGGACTGACCGAATTGTTCAATGCATTGGATAAATATCTTGCACCTTCATCGCCAATCGTATTCTGTGCAAGATCTGTCGTTTTCAGCGTCTATAACGTATTTTATTATGAATGAGTACGTCTGACGGTAAAGCACTACTTTGTTGTGGCTTAATGCGTCAGCCAAATACTTAACACCCTGAGCATCGATCCCGTTCCGTCCTATATCCAATTGCGTTAACGTCTATAATTGTTATCATAGTGACAATGGTTATTCAATTCAATATGAAAAAGACAACTTTATTTACCGTATTACTTGTCAACGCCTCAGCCAGCTCACGTGCACCTTCATTTTCTATGTCACATTTTCCAATAAATAATGTTGTTAACGTCTACGGAATGAGCCATTCATATGAGAGCATGATGATCGGTTAGCAAACATTACATACAGTACTGTTTCGTAAAAGATTCGATAGAGAGCGCGCTCCTTCGACACCGATATTCGTCCACGCAAGGCACAGTATTGAGAGTTTCTGCAATCATTAATCAATAGTAGCAATACAGTTGATAACTAGTATACTGCTCAGGAGTACTGACTGTATTTTTTTCCAAGGCGTTTGCAAGATGGCTTACACCGACGCTGCCAAATTGGCTCTCTCCAAGATTTAATTCTGTCAATGTCTGCGAATGACGATAGTAATGCAAATAGCTTATAAAGTCAGCTCGAAAATAACTCACCTGGTTACTGCTTAATCCAACAGCTAGATGTCGCAGTGCTTCTGCGCCGATTCGATTTCCACCACATATTGTTAGTTTTGTTAGCTTCTTTTAAATAAGTATAAAACACTGAAATTCATTATGTATACGTTGTCGTGGAACGCAACCAACCTGATTTCTCTGTAATACGTAACCCAGCTCCTGAATGTTTGCATTATTAAGCAGATGGCCATCGAGCTCGAACGTTGTGATTGTCTACAATCGTATGATCGAACGTCAAAAAGGCGGGCGGCGATTGATAGATAACTTTGTCTTACGGTGTTGGTTTGTAACGAACGCAGTAGACTTTTGAATAGGTTTTGTCTCAAACTTTGCCATTTCAGGTCCAACTCAGAAAACGTCTGTATAGAAATTGCAAGAAATGGCAAAGTTTTGTGAAATCGTTGATTAAATTTTACTTGGTACGGATAATAACTGTCAATAATTGTATTCAATCTTGTACAGATATTACGTGCCGATACAAGTATTGAAAAATTATCGAGATGGTCCAAAATGCGGTAGACTAATTCAATAGGTAAAGTAACCAGCGACAATGAAACCCTTTTCGACATACCACCTGAAGTAGTTAAGCATCTGACATTATATATATATGTATTTATACAGACTGAAGTAAAAGTGCGCGTTTACTTTAGTTGGAAAACTCGTTGACAGCACTCCACTCCAACTTTCAACTATTTAGTGACGATACAGTATGATTAAGAAGGAGAAAAACGAGAAATATTGCAATATAGGAAAGAGAAAAAAACATCAACACGTGCAGGCAAGGGCGTCGGAGAATGTGAAAAATCCAACTTTGAGTGCTCGCACCGACGGCAAATGCACAAAACTCGTTTTCTGAGCAATGAAAAACAATCAAGAGTAGATGAAAGTAAGCGCAGTGCACACTCTAACACGCATATACACAGAGAAATGTCTTGAATGTCATAGTTAGAACCAAGTGACTAGAGAGTCTGATTGATCATTTTGTTTTGCGATAATATTGGCCAGTTGTTGTAAATATTTAAATTCTACTTCACCTAACTGATTAACCAATGCCGATAAATGTGAATGCGGATTGTTCAGTAGAACGCTTGGAGCATCGATTTCAAGTAGTTCGCCGTGATTAAGCACCTAAGAAAAGAAATGCGATTCAATTGGATGTTTCACATTGATTCTCTTACCATTACTCGATCGTAACCAATAACAGTTTGTAAACGATGAGCAATAGTTAGTACAGTACAATTTTTGAATTTCTTACGAATGATTTGTTGAATAATCTTGCCTGTCCTAATAAAAATATAATCATATATGATGCGGAGAAAACGACAGTCTATCTTCCACTTACTCGTTATCGATCATATCAATTGCTTCATCGATAACAATTATTTTATTCTTTTTGAGAATCGCTCTCGCAAGATATACCAATTGTTTTTGACTAACATTCAATTTCGAACCAATTTCACTTACTTCGGATTGAAGGCCTAATGGCATGCTTTCAGCTACTAAATTTTTCAGTCTAACGTCTTCTAATGTATTCCATATTTCCTCATCGGAATGTTCATCGAAACGATCGAGATTACTTCTTATTGTTCCGGCAAACAGTACAGGATCTTGTGGAATGAATGCTAAACGACGACGAACATCACTTAAACTAATCGTATCGATGTTTATGTCATCAATCTTAATGTGACCACTGATTGACTCGCGCAAATGAAATAATGCTTCGACTAAAGATGTTTTTCCAGCTCCAGCGCGACCAACAATTCCAATTTTCTCGCCTCCCTCGATTTTTAATGTGATATTTTTAAGAACCAACGGTGCGTTGACACTCGTTGAATGAGATATTGAAACATTATCAAAAACAATTTCACCACTGTGTGCACAATCTCTTGATGAACAACGATCATGTGGTACTTCATTTGGTGACTCTCGTTCTAATGAACAATAATCTAATATGCGTTCGACTGCAGCCATTTGCGTCTGGCAATCAACAGATGATCTATTTCGAGAAGACATAAAGTTGAGTGTACTCGATGGAAATAATTCTACCTGATAGCCCATTGAAGAAGACTAACCAAATTGAAAGCGCAAGAAAAAGTGAGAGCGATCTCTCCAGCTGAAAGTCGACTTCCTACAACGCGAATAGTCATAGCAGAAAGAATAATTAATGTAAAAAAGCTACAAGCAATCCAGTCTAAACGAAGCCCAGCCCAGCGGTTAATATTTATAATTAGATGATTTGCTCGATTGTCCATCTCAAGGTGTTGACGAAACAGATTTGAACACATATCTTCGACACGAAAAGATCGAATTGTTTTCATTCCGTGACCACTTGACGTTAAGTACGAGTGTACTGCACCACGTGTCGCATCTTCGATACATCGCAAGTCACGTAGACAACGTGCAATTCGACTTCGAATAAAGAACATGGCCGCCATAGTTAGGCCTACTGCAATCAATGACCAAAGATTGATCCAACCCACAAGTGCAAGTGTTCCCAACACATAGAACGCAAACTTCAATGAACTCGAATAGAAATCAATTTTTTAATCGATGCAGAATACACTTACATGAAGAAATTCATGAATGATATCTGGGAGAACGACATCAATTAATGTTATATCTTTTGTGAAACAATTTAGAATCCGATCTACCGCACACAATGCATAAATTTTAATACGAAACTCATATATAGAGCTTAGCGTACCTAGTGGATGTGTGTCAAAGATTTTCATAGGACAATAGATTATGCATCGAAGCATTCTATTTGTGAAGAATAGAAATAAAACATGTATGTATTTAGAAAAAAAAGTATCTTACCGATTATGGAGAATTCGACTTGTGTTCAAACATATCAGTTGTGTAGCTATCGTTCGGCACAATGTCACCAGAAATAGAGCACAAACAAGAGCTAAATTTCCCCAAAATCAGAGTTAAAGTCAAACTCTCTTTTGTACTAACCCGCATAGATATGAAATCTGTATTTTCGATGATCTTTCCATTCGGAATTTGTCATTGATTTTATTCCAAGAATTTGTTCATCTACTGTGCTAGTACAATTAATATCGACGCGATATCGATAGTTTTCATCATCGGTCCATTTTGCTAACCACCAATTGTTATAAACAAAAATTCCTTCGCGTAAGCAGTACGTCGACAGAAATAGAAGAAAGCCCAGAATAAGACCAACACCAGCTCTAATAAATTCAACGTAAACATGCCATCCGCTTATTCGTTCAGGCTTTTGTTCTGTATTTTCTAATGGCAGCGTAAGAGAGGGCGTTGATACTATCGAAGATTGCTCATCTGCTTTCAAATCGGCAAGTGAAATATCACCTATGGAAAATCGTTTGTCTAGTCCAAATAACTGTCGATGTCTCTTTTCTTCTTCAATAGTCTTCTCAAGTTGTCGACAGAATGAAGATGAATCAGTACGTAACTCACCAAATGTTCCTACACGTACTATCTCTCCCTAGAATTATATTCATGATGCAAGCAGTTTCCAGCGATCATAAGATTTTCTCTATACTTTATTAAGTTCTATAATTTGCCTCGCGTGTTTGAGAACTTGTACTTGGTGTGTTACAAGAATACATATTTTATCACGTAAGAAGCCTTTGATTGCTCTAGTATGGTCGATATGTGTCAAGAATTTTTGTCAATAGAGTTTTACCTTTCGAAGAGACATTTTGATAGTTTAGCATCGACACGTGAAATCAGATCATCCAATAGATAAATATCCGCATCACGATACAGTGCACGAGCTAAATTCACACGCGCTTTTTGGCTCTGCCAATGAACAAATGCATAGGTAAATTATCTTGTGAGATTGGCTAATTACTTCAGATAATATCACACCTTGATCGCCCACTGTTGTCTCAGCTTCATGCGGTAGTTGACTTAAATCCTATAGTTGTAGGAAAGTGTACAATTATTCTTCTCTATCAACTTCTTACCGTATCGAGAGCTACTGCATGAATGATACGTTTGAATAGTAGATAATCATACTCTTGACTGAAACGAATATTTTCATGAATACTAGCAGAAAATATCCCTAGAGATTACAACTTTCTACTCTGATTTCCACTTTTATCGATGAAGATACTCACAAGAATCTTGGGGTAAATAGCAACACGTGCCACACATTCGAATTTTACCGCTGAAGTGAGTTATTTCACCAGAAATAGCACGTAAAAGAGAAGTCTACATTCTATCAATAAGAACAAATCCATCTGTGATAAAGTAACAAACTTTGCCCGATTCACTAGGTCCAATTATACAAATCAAATCTCCCGAATGAGCTTCAAATACGATGTTTTTCAATGCAAATGTTGAATTCTAAATAAAAATCGACTCATCTCAAAATTATCTCATGAAAATTAACACGTTACTTCGTCCCATTTGGCTGATTTCACATTGCAACTAATTTTCAACAATTTACTTGGATCATCTTTGGCTTTTGCTAATGCAGGTTGAGACAATGATCGTTCATTACGTTTACATTCCGCAAGCAATAAAAATGCCTATGAACGCTTCTAATGTTATTTTTTTCCATTCATATCACTTACTTGGATTCTCTTTTGAGCAGCCAAGTACTCAATAAGATTTCTAATTGCTTGAAGCAGAAAATCCATCACACTGTACTGTAGATAACCAATCAAACAAGAGTAAAGAGCAAAAACACGAGTATCCAACGACATATCAAGAGACCACATGGTTAAATACATTAAGAGAAATGTTACAGAAGTATACGTATACTTTAATGTCTGTATAATAGAATTCACTGCAGCACAATGCACATAACGAATTAATTCATTCCTTATAGAATAAAATGATTGATACAATCTGATATTTGTTTGGAAGAAAATCTTACTTTCTTAATGAAAGAACTTTTTGTAGAAAAGCTGATTCCCAACAATACATTTTAACAACTCCGATTGATTTGACAATTTCCGACAGTACCTTCACGCGTTCGTTCGTGATTTGAAAAAGTTTACTTTTGAATCCAATCAGAATCTGACTGATCAATAATTGAAGTAGTAAAACTATAAATGTGTAACCCAATGCAATCAATGAAATATATTTAACAAAGTATGAGAAAAATCCGATGATAAGCATAATTTCGAATGGACCACGCTAAATATACATGATATACTTCATTTGATTAGTTCATAACAAACGTCGTACATCACGTACCCATAGATAATCGAGATAGATTAACACCGTCTCAATCTGAGAAGCATCATTTGATACCAAACTATCGATACCATCAACACCGATTCTAGTCATTGAATCATTCGACAATCGAAGCATCTGTTCACATACACTGTATAATGAATAAACCATTGATCTATGCGTAGTACTTACCTTACGAAAAATCAGATCATCAAAAGCAGTACGCATTTGCATACCGAAGCATCTCACTCTAGCAGAATGCTACAAAAAAATCATTTTTTTTTGTGCAGCTAGTAGTATAAATATTTACTTGATGGTAGAAAACACATGGAATCCAAATAACCAAAATACTTACAATGACTAGAATCCAAGCAGTAGATGTACTCATTGTCGTACATGGATCGAGGAAATCCATTAACAATACGATTATTAGTGGTTGACCGATAGCTACTAAAGTCTAAAAACTTTCGTCAGGAATGAGAGAATTACCAAGTCAATTAACCTGTGGAATCATCAGTAAACTGATGAGTAATACTCTCCGTCGTATGGTTCGTACGGTTGCTCGAAGAAGACTCGGACTTCGTGCTGAATCTTTGATTTCATCAAGCCAGTTTCCTTCGAGTTCTTCAGTGAGTTTCAACGAATTGTATTTATTAGGAAGTTCATAGAGATCATCTTGACTAAGTCTACCTTGTTTTAGAAGTGGAGATAACCAACTGAAAGAATTTTTTAGAAAACTTCAACTCCGGTTTCGACAAAACATAAGACAAAGATATACTTGAAAAAAAGACGTGACCATATTTTTGCATTCAGAAGTGGACTCGGATTTGACGGATCTGTTGCCATCTAGAGAGAAAAATAGCCATCATTGCACTATGCAAAAGTCAGTCTATATTGGAAATATTCTCATTTCACCATTACATTCAAATTATTGTAATGCTCTTACATGTAAAAAAAAAACAATCAAATTTTCTCTGTATATGTTGAAATACATTATAATTGCATTTTGCGTATATATTCTATTTTTATTATTGTACTTTGAAACGTACAATATTTGAAAATGCCAATGCCTGGCGCAGAATGATAAAAGAACAGCCTTCTGCATTTACCATCAACACGGAAAACCGTCATATCGTTGCTCCGTTTTTCTTTTTTTATAGATTTTCGAACTTAATCATCAAAAACAAGTTGACAGAGTCTACAAGATTCTTCCACTAGGGCATTTTTTTTCTCATTTATTTTCATAATTTCATGGACACGCATGTTATCATAATGACCAACCATACAAACATAAAATCATTTCTTCCTCCCACTTGCTTATTCATTTTTTTATCAAAACTAATAGACTTTATTCTCGGATCTTTCGTCTCAGGTGTAAGAGAAAAATGGAAGTGATAGAAGCGATGCCATTCTCTCTTACGTACCAACAGGATAAAAGTACGCTAAACAAAAATCATAACGCCGCAAACTTCAGTATTCAACTTGTTTTTATCACGACAATTTCAATCTCACACATCGTCTACAGCTAATGAATACCAATCACCATATTTTCAAAACATTTGTTAAGTCAGATATGTTGCCTGCATCCTGCCGATTACGAATGATTATATGACACCAATTCTGAATTTATTACAGAATAAAAACAATGAGCAAATTAGATTTGCCGTGAATTCTTCAGAAGAAAATCTAAAGTTCATTTTTCACTAGATTTAATTTTCAAAATCTTCTTGCATTTTCGTAAGAGTTTCTGACATTTGCTGTTATCTGACGTTGTGAATTCAACAGACGCGAATGAACTATTTGAATGGGAATCAGTCCGAAAGTTTTTCGTAGAACGGCCTAAGGAAGTCAAGAGCGTATTTAGCGTTGTTTCTTTCTTCTCTGCTTTCGGTTTTTCATCAGGATACGACAACAGTTCTAAAACGAACAATTGCATTGACAAGAAATGTTTTCAATTTGGTTTTCCTTACCAGTTGTCATCGCTGATGGTAGACCATAATATGAAGAATAACTGTAAGGTTCATAGAATTGCATTTGGTATGGATGCATATTGTATGATACATGAATAGCCATTGGATATTGCTTTCTGATCGACGAAGAAATGAGAAAAACGGACGAGAAAGACAAAAATAAGTGATTTCGATGAAGCTTCTTGTGCTTATATATATTTGACTTAGAAGATGAAAAAGTGTGTCGAATGAAAACGTTAATTAGAAAAGATCATATACGTTTTCCAGTGTAAAATCGATTATAGATTGATGTCAATGTATCAAAACAAGTCATTTTCTACCGTATCAAAAGACATCTGATAAATATTCGATACAAAGCGAAGAGAAAATCAAGTTCAAGGCAGATAAGGATGGAATGTGATGATTGTTTGCATGTTGTCATGCCGTGACAACGCCCATCTACGTCACGAATTCTAACGAAAAAGACAGGTCACCTTTCTTAGCATCCACTAAACACATGCAAAAAGCAAGATTATTCTAGAGAGTTGTTTCCTGGATGATAATAACGGGCGGTGGATTGACATAGACAGGACGTTGAATGACGGGTTTACGTTTCTTCATTCGTTTTTCTCGTCGCAATCGTTCTCGTTCTTGGTGAACCGGGTCAATTCCAAAGCAATACTTTAATATGTCCATGATGACGAAAAACATGACAGTGACGATCAAAACAAGAATCGTCACATACGAAACTGTTTTCGAAATGATTTTATGAATTATCATCCTTCGGCTAGATATTTCACAATGACGACCAGAATAATCTCCTACGCATTCGCATTTATAATTCATGAATAACGGGAAACAAACGCCTTTATTCAAGCAAGTGGCGTTCCAACAATAGTTTATCTTTGGTTCACAATGTTTACCATCCCATCCAACCGCACATCGACATTCGAAAGTCGTATTTGACTTATCTGGAACACAAGTACCTATGGAAAATGCACACAATTGATACTGATACAATTCTCGAAACAGAACTATTTATCTTACCATTGTTCCAGCATGTGTTCGGTTTACATGGTCGGTGGTCATATTGACATAAGGTACCGTTAAAATAAGGCAAACACCAACAAGAATATCCTCTTGACGCACTGCTATTTAGAGTACAGCTGCCATTATTGTGACATGGACTTGCTAGCTTGCATATCGATTCAAGTTGGCTGCAAAGAACACCAGTAGAAGTATAATTATAGCAATTAGGAGCGACAAAAGACTGGATCGCAGTAGTACCGCTTGTGGTAGTGCTTCGATTGACTTGTGTAGTAGCAATGTCAACTATCGCTGTAGTACCAATCGGCGGAATCCTGCTGGATGGTTGATGGTTTCTTAAGATGGATGACGTAGTGGCGATGAGATCTATTGCAGACGAAGATAATGTGAGTTAAATTGATAGAACATATTTCGATAATCAAATGGAAAGTTAAACATTATTTACTTTCTCTGTGTGCTGTAGTAATACCAACAGCTGTTGATATAGGCGCCGATTGGATTCGATTCTTGCTCGTTGTGACTATTTAGAAAAAGATATCAATACTATGTAAATTTGTTACAGAAGCAAAATAATGAATAACCTCTATTTTCACCTGACGCCGTCGGTGGTGATGGCAATGTTGTCGTTGTTTGATCTGCAAAATATGTAGAAGATTGAGGAAAACGATGAAGAAAATATGTGTAATTTAAAGTTTTACGTTTGTTGTAAACTACGTCTTCGATTAGCTACAGTTAAGAACGAAATTTGGCATTTCATGGAAGCCTTCATATATTAAAAAAATCGTGAGTTTTATACAGATCATAGAGGATGTGCTCATTGGTGAAGGTAAAGCTATACTGCCAACATCTGTGCAATTACTTACTACATGAATTTGTTATGAAAACAAACTTTTGAATTCGATTGTTAAGCTTATCTGCCACATATATATTTCCGTAACTGTCAAAACTAAGACTTATAGGTTCATTTAATCTGCTGAGGTCAGATTCTGCTGATTGAGAACACCCAGCCACGCAACGTAGATCGTTCGATATCAGTCGAACAATGCGATGATTATGACAATCGACAATAAATAAGTTTTTTTCGCCGTCCAGTACGACTCCTGTTGGACGATTTAACTTAGTTGAGGAGGATACTTCGTCTCCTACCAGTGTTGTTCCATTTACTTGACCGGAGTGAAACCGTTGAATTCTATTATTTCCAAAATCGGCCACGTATAAATCCAAATCGATGTCCACAAAAAGTCCGAAAGGTTGATTTAGTTGATTGTTGGCTTTTCCCGCAGTATCATTACCTGCCGCAGTCGTTACTCCAGCTGTAGTACCACTCACTGGCTGTTTAAAAATTTTATGCACTGCCCAAAATGAATAGTAAATAGTAATGTTCACGTCAACGAAGACACAAAGACAATTACCCATTTTATTTATAGTCAATGTACTGCGTGTTTCATTGAGTGTGAATTTCGTTATCCAACCGCTCTGAACGTTAGCGACATACATGTCACCAGATAATGTCACGAAAACACTTTGTGGAGAGGATAAGTTTCCAGCAAAAGTTTTATATTCTGTTTTACTATTATTGTGCCATAATACAATTTTATTTGAACTCCAATTAGGAACATAGATGTTGTTATTTTTATCGACAAAAATGCCATGTGAATGCGTACCGATTTTGTCTTCAGTTGCGAAAGTCGTTGCATTCGCATTCCACAATGCTGTTGAACAGAATTTCGGCTGGTTATAAGATACAGCTAAATGATCATCAAAGTAGTATGAGATGATCGGATCCTATTCGTGATTGTCAATGATAACTTACTTGTTGTTAGTACCGTCGTCCATGCAATCGATAATAATACGCAGATTTCTAGGATCATGATCAATCCAAAGAGTAATATATGAACGATTTATTTTCCAATAGATATAGCACAGACAATGTCGTTAAAATAATCGTTTACCATGTCTATTTATCATTTATGCTTTCTTTTTTTCTGGAGCATGATTTCATGACTTTCTTTGTGTAGGCAAAACATAGCTATCTGACGTACGTTACATATTATTTCAAAGGAAATCAAGGTGTTGTAGGAACATGTTTTATAGTCAATATAACATATCAATTACACGCGTTAAAGATCGAATCCGTCGAGTTTTGAGTATTACCTATGGTAGCGTTATTCGATTGGACGTGAGTATCAAACATCGAGGCTTGGGTGTTTTTATTGTAACGTGAGCAATACTTGACTGTACGGAAATAAAACAACGGGTAAACTTAGTCGTGTTTTTTTTGCTTGAATATTGACATTTAAGTCTTTCAGCATGGTACGGAAATGAATAAAATGATATTTTATCACGTTTGATACCTAAGCATTTATTTTCTTTCGATCTACTAGAGTGATATGCTATGGGCAGACATTCACTGAATGACCAAACTTGATACTCGTTAACAACGACTGTTCCCAATAGATTTTCCCGAAGAATATACGATCGGTGGACAGTGATCTGTTTTCTCATTGGTTCAGTTAATATTTTCATTGCTATTTGAATGTTAATCACACTTAGCCGTTGGTAATACAATCTACCAGCTCGTATTCCCGAAAGTTGACCATCGAACGAACATACATTCTATTCGTGATATTGATTGTGGATTGTTGATTAGTGGCTTTCTCCTAATTGAATTTCGTTTATCATTACTTATTGTGAATATACTGTCTTCTACATATGACATATGTTTGTACATATTTATGAGCTTCTGAGAGGTCGTCTTCAAATGGGAACATTTTGTAGTGATTTACCAAGTGTCTTTTTCTAGCGATATTGTCGTTTATTCTCAATATTATTTTGATCTGAAAAAAAAAACAAGTTAGTAAAACAATCCACAGTGCAATAAGAAATTGTATTGCAGGGTTAATACAGTGACAATTGTTGGAATTGAATATGTAGTATAAAAATAAAATAATAGGTAAAGGAATACAAATAGAACGCAATAACTCTAATGAGTCTTGTTTTGTACCGAGAAATCATTAATATGATGGCGCAGATCTTTTCGAAATGTCGTAGGAAATGAAAGCGTACGCACAACGAAGAAAGTCGTTGATTACTCTTGACGGATATTACAGTTAAATTACAAACTCATATCAATCACAGTATAAGTGTTCTGTATTTGTTAGAGTTTGCGATGGTTACCGATACTCTCGACGGAAGAGAAGACTACTTGGTTTCATCATGTATAAAGAGAAAAGAAAATAGAATACCATAATTGTATTCAAAAGTAGGTAACTTTCAGGAAACTTGTATACATTTTATAAAAGTATCTATAATTTGTTAGGCAAGACGTTTATCTTTTCTTCATTCTAGAAAAACAAAATCACAGTTCGCTATGGTTCTTTTATTTGTACTTATGCTCATTACACAGTCGACAGCAGCAACTATCAATTCAGTATATTTCTCTGTGATAAACAATGAACAATATCAATGCAATGATCCAACTTGTTCACTATCGACCACAGTTTCAGTATCTGATTTGCGACATTGTGAAGTTGCCTGCTTAGTTGATATCACTTGCCGGACATTGACATTTGACGAATCAAGTCATGCTTGTCAATTATTCCTTGATAGTCCCAATGAACGTGGAACTTTGCTGGCACAAACAGATGTTATCACCCTTCTTGTATTGAGTAATAGACCAGCACCTATCGGTAAGTAATCAACCTGAGCATGTTTGACTAAGAAATAAAATTGTTATATTTATTAGTTTGTACTAGCATGTTTAATAATCAAAGCGTTTATGCAACTGGAGCTTCCCCGTTGTCAGTAACAGTTGGTGATCTTAATGGTGATATGAAATCGGATCTTGTTATTACAAATTTCGGAACTAGTAGCATCAGTGTTTTGATAAATGCTGGTAACGGTAGTTTTCTTCCAAATGTAAACTACACGGCTGGCTCTAGTACAGCAGCGGCAGCCATTGCTGACCTAAACAAAGATAATAAATCTGATATAATTGTAGTGAACATGCAAGCAGCAACAATAAGTGTTCTTTTCAATGCAGCTAATGGATTCTTTCCGAATCAAACCGTATACTCAACTGGTTCTACGCCATCGTCAATAGCAGTTGCCGATGTGGATAAGAATAATCTGTATGATGTAGTTGTGTCAAATTTCGATGACAATACTGTCGGCGTCTTTATGAATATGGGAAACGGTATACTGCACGATCAAGTTTTATACTCAACAGGTTCTGGCCCAATATCGATAGTCGTTGTTGACATAAATGGCGATTCCTATTCAGACATCTTAGTTGCAAATTACAATTCGGATACCATCAGCCTCCTTCTCAATGCAGGTAATGGAACATTCCTTAATCAAACGACTTTCGCAACTGGATCCACACCACAAGCAATAGCAGTTGCTGATTTTAATTTAGACGACCAGCTGGATATCGTAGTTGCGAATTATGGATCAGACAATATCGGAGTTCTCATAAACACAGGCGGCGGAAGTTTTTCGGCTCAAACTACTTATCCATGCGGTAACGATCCAGTGGCAGTAGCCGTTGGAGATATGAACAACGATAATCTAATGGATATTATTGTCACCAATAGTGCTTCAAACAATGTTGTTATCTACATCAATGCAGGCAATGCTGTTTTTCCAAATAAAACAACATATTCAACTCGTACTAGCCCAGCTTGGGTATCAGTCGCCGATCTGAACAATGATGAGAAATTAGATCTTATTGTTCTTAATTCTGGCTTTAACGATGTTGCTGTCCAATTACATTGTTAACAAGTTCATTTACTCTACCTATTGTTTCTCAAAACAAAGATCGACATCAAAACTTTACTAGACATTTTTTTCTTTTTCCAGTTCTTATTGACCTATATGTTGAAAATTTGTTCACCGACCAACTTTCTTATGCGAGTGTTCACATAATTTTAAATAAACTACTCCTTTCATCATAGAAGAACTCTAATGTGATAAATTCACTAACAAATCAGCTGTATTCAGGCGGTTGAAAATGAAGATGTGAGATTATGAACGACGAATCATGTCTTTTTCAAACTATCTTATTTAGCGAGGTCACATGTATTATTCATTCAAGCGTAATTGTCTTGCTCAAAGATCACGTTCGCTTCCGTTGCTTAGTTATTTGAAGCTTTATGATCATCATAAGTAAAAAAGATTACTCTTCTCACCGTGTTGGACTTAAATCTACCATTGTTCATTTGGTCTATATGCGGAGCAGTTTCTGAGTGAATCAAATGTATAACTAACTTGTCTGAATATATGATCTGGTGAAAAGACAAAAAAAACGAATCGATATTGAGTATACAATATTCATTTATATGAAAGTCGCTCTACTGAATCAGTATGTTCAACAACTGGGAAACTACGACTGAGAATTCTTTTTTCCAGGAGTGATGATGTTAATTGCAATCGGTAGAACTTGATTTGTGCGATAACCAAAAAATCTCATCGCAGCATTTCGAATATCACGATCGATTAGCAATGAGACTAGTTTTTCCACCATAACTNATACCATTTAATGGCCAAAAGATTGCTATATTCCAGATTAAACTCATCGATTAAATTTGTCTGAAGAGGACTATCAGCGTATTTGGCTCGGCAGTCGTCTACCAGTTTACTTTTCGCTGTAGAATCATACTTCATTTCTAGTAAAATGTCTTTGAGTAACTGTGTATACATATACGACTGGTTCAATTCGTTTGCCACCGATTCAGGAACATTCATTCGACGTATTATACTAATCGGTACTAAACTGCCAACTAGGCCACTATCAACTTTAATCTGTTCAAAGACATCTTCCATAGTAAACAGAATTTCTTTGACTTTTTGTGACCATTTCGTTACCCATGGCAAACTTCTTTTTTTAGTTTGACTAAATATATAAATCGAATCAACTTGCTCTTTGTCGTAAACGAGTGGTATGAGTTCTTCTCCCATTTCATCTGATACGATTAGAAAGATCTTTTTCTCTGTTACACTATCGACATAGCTAACGCATTCTGACGATTTACGGTATGTACAGATTGAAGAAGTGAGTCGTTGAAGTTTTGTTATTGAATCATGATACAATTTTTTCTTTTGATCAATATTCGCATCTGCCCATACTATGATAATGTTTTGATTAACATCAGCAGTCGCCGAGTGTATTGATGGACTTTTCACATGGTTATCGCCGATCGTCGGTGTGTTGATGTGAACACTTGAATGAGAACCGATACTTGTGATACTTTTTCTATTGATTCGTTTCGAAGACGAAGCACTAGCTACACGTTGAACTGTTTCAGAAACTGGTGTAGTTCGCTGCTTATTGGCGTTCGATTCAGTCACTTGAGTAAGAGGAACAACGCCAGCGTTTGAGCTATTTCCACAACCCATACCTGAGAGATCGACAACTGTATTTCGAAAAAAGTGCACTGCATACTTTTATAGTTGCCAACAAGACTCGTTGTTGGAGAAAAGTTTTGTTTATCTTGCCGTTCTGTTGAGAGCGAATAGCGTCTCAGAATTCGATGGTGAAGGTGAAAAATCGAAATCGAGCCATGTTTCAAGGTTGAAAAGCAACCGTAAAAGCTTTTTTCTTCTTTGAAAAGAAAAAAGTGCTATGCAAAACAACAACACAGCAACCGTCATCTCCGTTTCTCATTTTCTCTCGATAGTGAGGTTATAATTTTCTGTGATTAACTTGCCTGCGTCGATGATACCCTCATTGTCAACTCACATTGCATCGACTATCGCTCGATACCCTTGCATTTGTGACAACAGCATCTATGTATAATTATTACTTGAGAATCCTGTCAGTTGTTTGCACTTTTTCATGCATTCACTTTCGCGGAAAGTTGTCGAATGTTCCATCACACACAAACATTCTTTTCGCGGAATATACAGTAACGAACAGCTTGTAGGCGTCACCAGTTGTTCCGTTCTCATCCTCGACACACCAATACCAGGCATTTCTTATCACTCATTCGGCTTCTAGCATAGAGAAAAAACGCATCTGGCAACTGATTGAGCAAACCTCCCGGTCTTCAACTAGTATAAAAAGCGTGCTTTGCGCTAATATATACCGTATCATTCACAAACTCAATCAACTATTCAAACACATTCCAATGGCTTTTCAAGCATCTGTTCTTTCATGGATCTTGCTCGTAACATGCTTTCAACATGGTTACGAGGTAATGGGCGAAACAATTCATGACGAAGCAAACATGCACTACGATGTGCCATTCAAACAGTGGCCTTTTGCGATCGAATCGCTCGGTGAAAACGGAACCGCCTTGTCAACTGATGATCATCGAGCTGCACTACCAGGCTGTTCACCTATCTTCAGTTTGATTCACGCATACACTGTGCAGAGCTATGCCATCAGCAGTACAACTCCACTCAAAGTGGTCATCGACATTCGTAGCATTCTCACAGGCGACGTGTTCTCAATCGAAGGATTGGTGTGCAGTTCTGGCTTCAGTCAATCTACAGCTGATACTATGTGTCGTATGCTTGGTCATCAGAACAATGGAAACATTTTTTCCAACTGGAGTGTTAACTTTGTTAGTGAAAAGTGTCGCTCGCAACACCATGTGTCGAAGATTGAACGATCTGACAGATGTTACTATATGTTGAGTGGTGTAACATGTAACTATGGTGGTTCAAATCTGAACTCATGCTCCTTTTCGACATCGTTCAACAACTATTGTCCTACAGGATTGGGAGTTCGACTTATGTGTGGCTAAGCGTGTTTTATTTCGAAAGTATTTTTTGGTGCAATGAAAAGAGATACTGATAATTAATAAAAGAAAAGAGTCATCTAGATTGTTGTCTTTGTATTGTTAGAGGCGCGAGAAGATCATTCGGTGCTTTTGTTCGTTGCCTAAACAGTATGCGAATAATCGTTGTAGTGTAGTGCTATGTATATATAAATATCGGACATATTTATTGCTGATGAGTAATATTTAAGTATTCATTAGGAGATTAGTACAGTATAGTATAAGACATATGGTGAACTAATAAGAACACACATGATCTAAAATATACTCGGTCACTCGTATTATCCTCACCTTTAGCAAATAATTGAGTAGCATTTGCAAGTTAGAAATCTTATATGTTAAAAGGCAAGTAGTACACATTTGATAGGATGAAATATCAATTTTTTTCTACTATTCTTTATGGCACGACTGGCTATTAATGTGGATACAAGTGAACATGCAGAGATCAAAATTAATAACCAGCATTGTGTCTGGGTAGCATGCAACGTTACTGGTTATCCTTCACAATGGCTTGGCTAGCCTCTTGACTGTTGTACTCTTTCGGTACCGTTGGACTATGCACAATCGAACAAGCCCATTACCATTTCAATGTTGCGTCTTTGACCTGTCGAATTACCGGCCGAAAATAATACGCTATTTATTCCTATGGGTGGACCAGGTGGATCTGGTTGGGATCTGATAGAAAATGCGGCACAACTTATACCTGCATCGCTTGGAATCATCGTGGGACAGAATTATCTACTGTGTTCAGCTGCGATGACCAGAACTCAAAAAATATAACTCCTAATTGCATCACCTATTTAACGATGAAATTAGGTATCTCCGGCCTAGATCAATTCTCGATTACTGTAGTCACACACGATTTGACAGTGCAAATCCAATCTTATCAATCCGAATATCCTGGTCGAATATCGATATATGGTGTATCGTATGACACAATGGTCGGATCGTTTTCTGCAGATCTATCCATTGTTAGTCCAGTCAGTCGTTATTGGTTTACAATTTTTAACTTATTGTCCAATAAACGTCGAATCCAACTAGTTTTTTCCTATTGATCGACCACCACAAGTCATCCTCCAAGATGAAATTTTAAACAATTGGATGTTAACAAGCAAGCCTGTGTACATAGTTATTTTAGTCAGTATCAGTAAACATCAGACTAAGTTCGTAACTTACTATTTGGAATGATTCAGTCTGGCGAACAATATATGGATCGCACAGTCATACTAGGCGGCAGCAATATTTCGTTTGCATCGTTATAACAAAGAAGATGTAATTGCATTGAGCTTCTCCTTTCGAAAGGTATCAGGTAGTATGAGTAGAACGAAACAAAATAGTCCAAGATTGATATATTCGGGTCTCCTAAATTATCAGAATTGGATGAAAAAACCATAATTGCTTGGCACAAGTCAATTTTAATGGCTCCAGATGTTGCTGAAGAGTACATTCGAATACGTTCACAATAGTTAAAATATCCACTAGATCAATATCAGCATCAAGTAGCATCATACTTGTCACTATTAATGATATTCGGTCAACTTGACCCATCCATTCGGTTCGATCAAGCTGCACACTTAGCTTCCATTACTTCGCAATTCTATTGGCAGGACATATTACAATCAATATTGCTGCAGTTGGTTATCGTTGTCCACCTAAACTAATATGCTTTTGGGCATTTTCAGATCTATTTCCTGAAACATGACGTGACTCACAGTGTATTCAACAACTATCGATTTTGTTGGCAATACTCGACTAGGACAGCAATATCACTGGCAATTCTATTCACGATGGGATGAACTTTCGATCTCATAACTATTCTCTTTTCACTATTGTTTTATTATTCATTCCGAAATGAATAAAATGCTTTTTAGTCTTTCGGTTTGCAAAATCTCACTAGGCAAAGATTTATTTGATATCTTCATTGGAAACACACTGTAAATCTTTTCCATTCTTCCATCTGTTCTTAATACGGTGACAATAACTCCAGACAAATGTTGAAGAGTAGTAGATAATATTTATTGAAATCGAAGGTATAATTGTCACCTAATGATAAACATGGTATTTACGATAAACTTCTCCCTATAATAGAAGCCCCCTTTAGAAGATCTGATTTGCCGGATAGATTACCCAGGACGGACGTTCCGGAACCCCATGGGATCTGCCAGTGACGCAGGCAGGGGGGGGGGATTGCAGGGATCGATCCCCCCCCTCCGAAAAAAATTGTTTTGTAAATTTTTAAGCTAATCTTTTAGTATTAAGAAATATTCTTCAAAAAATCGCTATGCAAATCTCAAGCTTAATCCCGTCCTATATTTCTGACATTCAATTTTCTGATGTTTCTCCATTGTTTCATCATTACAAAGATGATTTACAAACTAATGATACGAACATACACAAGGCGGAATTTGACACATGGAAATTTTCTATTCTTCGGTTGAAAGAAAATGAACGACCAAATAAAATAATCTAAACATTAGAATTTATACAATCTATTAAGTTTTTTTATGCGAATATCTATATTTTATTACAAATTTATGCACTTATTCCAGTCTCGGTGGCTAGTGCAGAACGATCATTTTCAGTCCTGAAATTGATCAAAACAAAGCTACGCAATCGAACAGGTGATGAACGGCTCAGTAATTTGGCAGTTATAAATACTCATAAAGGCATTGCTCAAGAATTAAATATAGAAAATGTGATTGACGAATTTGCCAAGTCAAAACGCAAATTAAATTTTAGCAATCAAGATAAATAAGTATCGTAGTTATTATGTTTTCGGTTTCCTTTTGTAAAAATTATATTTAATTATAAATGAATGTGAATATTAATAGATAGTAAAGCACTCATTAAGATGAAAAATAGACCTGTTAAAAAACCGATAGTTACAGAGTTGATCCCCCCCTTCCAAAAAATCCTGGCTGCGTGACTGGGACCTGCAGAAAAGCATCCCTTTTCCGCCTCATTTCGTCCAGTTCCACTCAGATCCCGACGGGACCAAACGGAAAACCACTAGGAAACTGACGCAGTGTTCCAGACCGGAAAGCATCGGACATGGAACCGACTCGTTCCGAGTCAGTCCCACAGTACGGTTCTCGCCGGAACCTACAATAACCGACCGACCAAAGAGTTATGAAAAATATTACCAAAGCGAGAACCCATGTTAAAGGAAAACAGGAGTAAACCTGATTTCAGTCGATTTTTTTATAATAAAAATCAATTTTAATCAGTTTTTTCCTAAGCGAGTGAGTATCAAATTATATCGTGACTGTCACTATCTCAAGGATATCATAGGCTACTCCACTGTTGAGTCACTATTTGTCGATGCGAAAATTCCGAAAAAAAGCTTTAAAAAATTTTTTGAAAGTTGAATATTCGAGAAAAACGCCCTTTTTTCTTTTTGTGATTAAAATCGGTTACGATTTTTGACGATTATAGCTATTTTTTATGATTTCAAATAGCTTAAAGGATTTGAATCGATTTCTCAGATAATAATCAAGTAAAACGACTATTTCATAATTTAATCAAAGAAAATTATTTTCTATATTCAGTAAATTGATTACCACTCGGAAAAAATGGGTTAAAATCTGTTGCTGTTGAAAAACTCAATTACATCAATTTTATGGTGGTTTTTAATAGATTTTAACGGATTATTTCTGAGATAATCGGTGGTAGTCTATTTTTCCTCGTATTTAATCAGAAGTTTGGGATATACGCTAATTTTGTGGATTTTTCCGAAAAAATTTATTTTCATCGGGTGTTTTGCCCCTATTTTTCTACATGGGTACCTAAAATGACTGCTGAATTCTAGGGTAGTGATTTTCGATGAGGATTTTTGAGAGGATTAAGAATCCGATTTAAATCGGCTCGAAAATCCTGCTCATACACGAGTCACAGGCACTGGATCAAAGCTTGCTTTGTGATTATGATCTGTTGCGAAGTTAGATCTTCGCTTCAGTGAAGTGTTTTCGAAGCATGTGAGAAAAACAGAAAGAAATGGGAATAGTTCGGAACAGTTCGGTTCCATATGTTAGGAAAGTCATCTTCGGATCTGTTCGTTTCCTTCCAGTTTCCGCATGTAAGGTTCCTGATGGAATTGGTTAGAGTTTTTTCCTCGAACTTTCCAAGTTTTTACTTTCGGATACGATCGGAAACGAACGGATTTGGCCCGGGAAAGTCCGGTCTGGAATCCTGCGCCACGAAATCGCCAGAATATTCTGGATCCTGCCAGTTTCGGGATGGATTGTTTGACCTAGGTAGAAGCCCTTCTTATTTTATCAAGTTTTTAAGAATTTTTTCGAAACTTTGATTAAGATTTTTACGGAAAAACTTTAAGAATTACAAGCTTTACAGGTAAAATTGTGTCAAAATCTTAGTTAACGGTATCAGAATCCCAAAAACTCCTTCGAACATCTATAGAAAACTCTCAAAGCTTCTAAAAAACTTTCCTATTTATAATCTTTGCAAAAACGTAGCACACAATAGAAGCCCCCTCCAAAAGTTTTCGACGCTGGGCGTAGTATAAGCTTCCAGAGGCTTCTAATACGGGGAGGGGTTTAACCAATAAAATAAAATAAACTTAACGAAAATATTATTAATATATAAAAGTTTCTTTCATGTTGTTAAAAAGATATTCACTTATTTGCATCGCAAAAAAATTGACCTTTAATTAATATATTTTTCCGTATGCAAACATACCATCTGTTCTTATAGACTTTTATTTTCTTTATCTTTCGAATGAGTATCGCTTAACATACACACTTATAAAATATATAGGCGAAGTACCATTCGCATTTGAAGTTCTCTATTCTGACATGGAAAATGACTGTGCTATTGAGTTTTTTCAAATGAAAAATGTGATTTTTCTAAAAAAAAAGTGATGAAATTAATTTATCTGGAATTTTCTTTTCATTCATTTACTAAGATTGCATTTATCTTTATCACTTTTCTTTTTTCCTTAGTTAACAGTTGAAAGATATCCTATGTTCATTTCTTATTTATCGATAAGAAATTCAAGATGTTAAAAAGTTTCATTGTATTGTTAAGTTATCTATCATTGAGAAACTAAAATGAACACAGATGGCAATGTTCGAATATTTCATGTGTAATTTGTCAATATATTTTCTCGATCAAAAATAGATTCTATTCATAAAAGATTGATGTTTATTTTTAATGAAAGAAGTGAAGAATACAGTTTAAAATAAAAATTTTCTTTTATGTTGATTGATTGATCAATGGTGTTAATTCATTAAGATTATTAGTTGATCTTGAAAATACAATAATAAAAAAGGCGAATGTACTTAAAATTAAACTAATAACTAAAATCAATAGTTGATATTGTAATTGAAAATTTAATGCATAAATATAAGTAATTATCGCAAAAACTGGCAAGTTACTGTAAAATGCATTATACTTAAATAAATAATTTGTTGCATAGTAAATGTGTCATCAGTCAGGTATATTTTTGTTTATTCCGTGGATTTCTTTTCTCGTTTTCACAGTTAGAAGGAGCACATATGCCTAGTTACTGGCAATATTTCTTATGAAATATTTTCTTTTCCATACATTTTATTCTGAAGTAATTTGAGAATTGCAACAATAAAGAAACGACAGTTTATGTTCGGAAATAAAAGTCAAACAAGTTCTTTTATATATATAACAGGTACTTGTGTATGAATGTCTTCTAACCAATATATTTTCATAGTTGGAAATTTTTCTAAATCTTTATTGTACATAGATCAGCCAATAAGTTCTCAGAATTTTAAATATTTATTCACAGAAACAACAGTTCACTGATCTTTTGATATGAAATGCTTCAGATATTCTTCACAATATTCTATAGAAATTTTTATCGTATGAATCCTCTTCTAGGATCAGAGATGTTCATCGCGGCTGAACATCTACCGCAATCGCAACTTTGAAAATCTCTGAATTTTCAAATTTGTGACTGGTTTGAACTGAGTTTATCGTCTCTCGGAGTAGTGTAGAAATCGTTAATTCAAATCTAGTATTAAAACTTTCATTCGAATACTAACTCTTTTAGACTGAGAATTCAAGTACTCAAGTTTTAGAGGATTTGCTCTCAAGGTGCACGATGTAACAGACTGCTCACCGCCTCCGGTTTGACCATCTCGCTGCGGCACCCACACTCCTTATGAGACAAACCTGTGGAAGAAAAATTCTAGTCAATTGCTGAGACTGTTCAAGAGTTATCGGATAAACATACAACCAGAGTCACTGATCAATTTTAGTGGGGTACTCACTTTTTGAGTGCACAAAAAAGGAAATTATTTCTTTTCTTGTTTTAATTATAAAATACAGCAGATAAGGCAGAAACATCTGTGCTGTTTGCAGTGACTATAATAGAAATGAAGAGAAGAAAAGTGTGTTTTGATCGTATGTCGTATTTGGAAAAAGTGTCTCATGATTTTAATATACATGTTTAATTTATTATTGTAGAATAGATACAAAAATGAGTCGCTATTATCTATTATTGATTTACTTCATTATTACAATAACACAAAAAATTGTTCAAAGTGATCCAGATATTCGAGAATCATCATTTTATTTATCTCAGATAGGTTTAGAATTTTTACCTTCTAATGAACAAGCTCTTTTTCTCGTTAATAATACTGCTAGTTCTACTATCACATGTGCTCAAAAATGTGTGACAACTAAATATTGTCGTACATTTAATTATGATATTCAAACAAAATATTGTCGTCTTTATCAAGGTGATGTAGATACGACAGGATTAATTATTTCATCATCATCATCATCTCAATCATTATATGGATCAGTTCAATTAAATATAAAAGATTTTCTTAATTATGGTTATGCATGTTCAATGTGTGATAATAATCGATATATGAAATGTATTAATAATAGTTGTCAATGTGAAATGAATACATATTATGATGGATCAATATGCCGAAGTCAAAAATTAGACGGAGCTTCATGTCAAAATAATATTGAATGTCGTAATGATCTTAATCTAAAATGTTTAATGAATATCAAATGTGGATGTAAATATATGATGATTTGTTTAAAATGGCGGTTTCTTTTATTATAATTTGTGTTATTGTAGATAATTATATGTTGAATTATACAACTAGTACTACAGCTAGCAGTTCTTCTAGTAGCACATCATCAAGTAATGTTTTAATGACTATACTACATCATTAGGTTTTTCCGATACTTTCTTTTGTGTTTATCTTAATAGCAACAACCACTACTACAACCAGAATGTCATGTAATTCTTCGTGTACAAATCAAACATGGAGTTCAACAACTAATTGTTTAGCTCAATGGTTATTTGATGGAAATTATCGTGATCAAATGAATAATTATAATGCTACACCAAACAACGCTATGTCATTTACTACCAGTGGTTATATAAGACAAGCTCTTGTATTTGCTAATAACTCAAATCCAATGCTTAATGTACCATACATTCCACTTTTATCAACTAGCTTTACTATTGATATGTGGCTTTATGTTACTGGATTTTCAAATATGGGTGATCACGGTTTATTTGGTCTTTGTTCAGCATCTAATAATGATCAATGTTTGCATTTTACAATTAGGCGAAATAATATCAGCTATTATGTTCTGAAACTCGGTTTTTATGGTGATGACTGTTTAGGCGTTATACCAGTAACATTAAATACATGGATACATGCCGCATTTGTGTATGATCGGTCAACGTCAATACAGATGATTTACTTCAATGGAGTACTAGATAATACACGCACGCCATCTTCCACTCTTACAGGGACCGCAACTGGTATTACAATAGGATATATACCAGTAGCGGCAAGCCGGAGTTCAGACTTGAATTATTTTCAGGTAAACAATCGTATGATATACAGCTCGAAATAAAATCAATTAATAATGGAGTTTAACATTGTTTGTTGAAAGACAAATTGTACTATTTTTTCGATTATTTTAGGGTTATATGGATCAAATGACGGTGTCAAATCGAGTTAAATCATCATGTGAAATACTTGAAATAGCAACATTAGTTGCTTATTTTACTTTTGATAATGGATTATTTCTTAATGATTCGGGTCCGAATTCATTAAATACAGCAATAACACAATCAACATCGTCGATTTCAACTGGTCGATACTCAGAAGCTATTTCATTTGATGGTTCATATTCCTCCTACTTTCAAGCATATGGTTTTACAGCACTTGGAAAATCAAATAAACCGTTTTCGATTTCTCTCTGGATTCGACCAATTTCTCTCCAAGGTGTTCTTGTTCATGTATCATCGAATATAACAGGAGGTGGATGGTGTCTGTCATTTCTTGCATTTACTTCTAATAATTCTATAACTGCCCAAATTTATAATGGTAGTAGTGTTACATTTATTGTTGATCCAACAAAATCTGTTTCCATATCAGTTTGGTCGCATATTGTTCAGACATGGAGCTCAAGCAATGGTATTCGTCTCTATATAAATAATATTCTTGTTGCATCAAGTCTTAGTTCAGCAATAACTTACGTGGCAAGCGAAAGTATTAATTATATAACGTTAGGTAATAATTTAAATCCTCCATCTTCATGTTTAACGGGTCAAGAAAATACAATGCCTTATAAAGGTGATATGGATGATTTTCGTATTTATAGTCGAGAATTATCGGCTAATGACGTTTGTACATTATATAGTCGTTGAACATAAACTAAAACTCTGTATTTTTCTTATATCACGGTTGGAAATAATATTTTGCCAGGGGGGTATCGCTACTATTTCCAATAGTACACCTAATGAATCTTATACCAAAAGAAAGCCCGTCAAAAATGGGGTTTACTGATCATAAAAGACGGATTATACAAACTTTTTTATATCAAAGCACCGAAATTTAGGGAGAACTAGCTTATAATAGGTTTGAAAAATGTTACTTATTAGATAAAATTCCAACTGAACTTCATACAAAATTTTTTATTTTTCAATGTTGAATCGATATAATCAATAGTCAATATGACGACCGTTAGCACTCTTCACTGCACGTAAGCGAGATGGGTACGAACATAGAAGAGTTTCAAATAGATCAGTGTTAGTTTCCATGTCTGCCAAAACATGTGAGAGGTGCATCTTGAGTGTTTCCTCAAGGTAGCGAGAATCTCTTGTTTCTGATAACATTTTTGTCTCCACTTCATCTTTGATGATTGATCCGACGTGTTCTGCCACATTGAGATCAAGTGAGTTTCCCGGCCAAATATCATTTTCTTGAAGCAAATGTTGGGTAGGATATACTCGCATGCATGGTGTTTTGCCATGGATTAAAATAACTTCATCAGGATCAATGACATTTTTCTTATTTTTTAAGAATGGAATTACATTTTCAGTCAAAATTTTATCACGAAAATATTGACCGGTCCATGATTCACCTTTATCTTTGATGACCCAGTGCAATTTCTTCGCAGTAAATATAACGAAGATTCTAATGCACGCTTGATTTTTAACTATTTCACGATAACATTCGTCTTCTTGAATATCATCAATGCTTTTCGCCCAGATGCGATCATTTTGATAATTTGGTCGACGAACACCCAGACGTAAAATTCATCAGATGGCACTAGATGAAGAAAATCTTCTTCGTTTCAATCGATCGGATATATGAGTTTCCGTCTTTAATGGTTTTGAAATGATGTGAAACGGTTTTAAACCTTCTCGATGACGGTAATTATTGACTGTCCTCGGCACAACATATTCTTTTCGTTTTTCTGCAATCTCTTTCGCTACCACCGAACAGCTTTCTCTTTGTCGACCACTGGCTTCAAGGATAATATCCGGACCGGCTTGCGAAAATTTTAGTTTAGGATCAGCGTTTGAGTAATCGGTAAAACATTGATCATATGGCTTTTGCCACCAATCCGTGATAGATCGAACCGAACGATGAATTTTCTCTGCAATCCAATTTCAATTAATGAATGTTGCACCAGCATCTTGAGCTTCACGAAAAGCGATACATCTAATTCTGTCAATTATTCTTTGCTCTTCGGTATCATAAGTACCAGCCATTCCAAAGAATAATACTTAATCGACTCGCCGAAAAAATAGATTTTTACTTGAGAGGAAAGAAAATCAAAATACGCTCTTCGTTCGATAAGTTGTTCGTTTTCTTCTTTTTCATACGCTTGTGAGAGATAACGACCAAAATTTGTTTATAATCGACACGACCACGAAGAACAAACAACAGAACGCAAGAAAAGAATCGTATCTTTTGTGTCGTGATTAGGTCTTACGGTCACTAAGGAATGTGGTTTAGATTTTCCCTAAACAATATTATATTGTTCTATGTTCAACAATTAGCTTTGAAAATAATGTTACGAAAAACTCTCAATTTTGAGAATTATAATATAAAAAAAGCTTGCATAATCCGTCTTTTTTATGATTAGTAAACCCCATTTTTGACGGGCTTTCTTTTGGTATAAGATCCATTAGGTGTACTATTGGAAATAGTAGCGATACCTCCTCCGGCAAAATATTATTTCCAACCCTGTACAGATACCGACTAATTTTACGCTGATTATATCAAGTAAAAGATGTTGGTATGATTGCCTTTCTATGCAAAATATAAAGCTTGAATTCACTCGCTCGTTGCTAACAGTGTTCACTATAAGTAACAATTAACATTATCTTATCAACTGATAAATCATTAACTCATCGTGATTGTTCAACACACGTGTATTTGTCAAGAGTTTGTGTAAGAATGTATGCATATTTTTTTTGTATCATTCTTTTCGTTTCAGTGAAATAGGAAATATGTGCATTTTAGTTCATATTTATTAGAGAATTCGGAAGAAACTTTTAAGAGCATGTTACTTCAACAACAGCTTCTTTCACAGCGTTGTTCACGCCAAGTCCAGGATATGGAACAACACTTTGAAGGGCAACTGTATAAACATTAGCACCAAGAGTAACTTCGACGTTGTTTTGAGGTAAGCCGAGTACTAAGTCAACAGTGTCTGATGCTTCCTTGTTCGAAAGACGTGCTTGGACTTTAGCTAATCCTGCCCAAATGCACATAACATTTGCTGGACATCGGCTATCTTCGATAGATAAAATTTCAAGTTCTGCACCACCGCAAACTTGTTTTATTCCACCAACACGAAGTCCTTTGACATTATCAGTTAATTCTATTGGTTTGATTGGTTTGATTGGCTTAATTGATAAACTGTTTGCATAGGCAACAAGTCCAATAAACACTAAAACGGCGAGCGATTGTAATCGAAGCATGTTGGTTTTCTTTCAGTGGAGAAAAACGAGGGTATTTGACGATTGTTTAGATCGGTAAATGATTAGAACACATATTTTTTGGGTAATATATATACACAGTATGAAATAAATACTTATTAAAAAAACGAAATGGAATACAGGATTTTTGTATGCACATTGCGTATATTCTTCACAGGTGGTCTATAACAGAGGATTAGGTTTTTGATATATGTGACCAAAAATGTCCGCAAAAAACATTTCGTCTTAGAATGATAAATGCAGTGTGAACAATCACAATTAATTTTCTTTGATTGTTGATGCAAAATAATTCATATAAATGTCAATTAAACTCAGACGCATTGTCATGCAACAATTTTCTCTAATTTTACACGATACATTTCATGTTTATTGACTGATCAAACAAAGTTTATAAAACCTGAATCTCTCATTGAAAAGAATCTTTATTCTCGGAAAACATTATGTCAACATCGAGTGTTTCGTCGTTAGTCTTTGCCACCAAGCAACTAACCATCTATGGTGGTATATCCATTGTGATTACTGGCGTCATTGGTGGTTGTCTTAATATCATTGTGTTTCTTAGTCTTCGAACGTTTCGTCAAAATTCTTGTTCATTCTATTTAACCATCATGTCGATAGTGAATATTTGCGATTTACTTGCTGATTTATTACCCCGAATTCTACTTGCTATATACAATATTGATGGAACAGAAACGTCATTATTCTATTGTAAATTTCGGTTGTATCTCCTGAGTATTTGTACTTCGCTTTCATTGACATGTTTCTGTTTAGCTACAATGGATCAATATTGTGCTACGAGCAGTCGACAACGTTTACAACAATTGTGCAACATTAGACTTGCTCGACGTTTAATCGGCATATTCGCATGCGTTTGGATAATTCATAGCATTCCATATCTAATATATTTAAAGCATATTTTATCACCTATTACACACAAGATGAGCTGTTCGATGACAGATCCGATTTTTCTGCAATATCGTATCTATGTCATCGTTCTCACTCTGTTCGGTGTATTGCCGCTTACCATTACTATTTTATGCGGTTTGTCAGCGTATTACAACACGCGACAAATACCTAATTATATAATACCACTTGTTCGAAGAGAATTAGACAAACAACTGACAAATATGGTCCTATGGCAAGTTTTTGTGAATGTTTTTACTATCATGCCGTATACAATTATTAATGTGATTTCATTAAATATGAAAACGATTGATGATCCACTTCTTTATGCACAAACACAATTACGCTCTACGTCGACTCAACTTCTCTACTATGTCTATTACGCTGTAAGTACGATTGTATTCCTTCGAATAAATAGTTCTTTTGTTTTCGAATTACATAGAATTCATTCTACATATATATGTGTGTATCGGAGAGATTTCGCCGACAATTGACCTATGTTTTATTTCGAATTCATCGAAATCGATTCAGGCGTACGCCACAAATAATTATCAATCAAGTCATGCCGCAATTGTAGCTCTTTATTATTAAAGATGTTAGATCTCAATTCGTAACGATATCGTTTTTTGTGTGTGCGATAGATCATCTGTCCACGTACGACTCATTGAATTGGTGGAGAGAACTAGTTTTCTGGGTGTCTGTTGTGAAAGATAAAAATAAACAGAACGAAAGTGTGGAGCTAAATCGCACTTACAATATTTGTTTCTAGCGCATTAATGAAATATTGTGTGCCTTCCATATGAATGTTATTTCTTTCAACATACAATTCTAAGAGTGCCTTTAACAACAGATGTCGATAATGAAAGCAACGAGTAATTATAAAGTGAAAATTACTGTATTGTTTTGTAATCCATTTGCTAGAAACAATGCACCTTCGTCACCGATATGGTTCGCGCCGAGATATAATAGTGTGAGTGTCTACGAAGTATCGTTGAATAAAAATGCGATGGATAAATAAGAATTCTAGTATACAGAATTTTTCTGCAGAGCTCTAGCCATGTGATGGGCACCTCGACTACCTATTCGATTCTCATTCAAATGTAACATCGTTAGTGTCTATACGAAATAAACAAATGATACAAAAAAAACAATACTTCCTAGAAAAGCAAAACTGACCGAATTGTATTGTAGTGCACTGGCTATGTATAGAATTCCTTCATCAGAAATTTGACAATTCCAGAGGATCAATGTTGTCAGTGCCTGAAAAAACGATGTTGAAAGTATAATCGAAAATTGAACGATTATCGGACTGACCGAATTATTCAATGCATTGGATAAATATCTTGCACCTTCATCGCCAATCGTATTCTGTGCAAGATCTGTCGTTTTCAGCGTCTATAATGTATTTTATTATGGATGAGTAATTACGTCTGACGGCAAAACCTTACTTTGTTTTGGCTTAATGCGTCAGCCAAATACTTGACACCCTGAGCATCGATCCCGTTGCGTCCTATATCCAACTGTGTTAACATCTATATTTGTTATCATAGTGACAATGGCTATCCAATTCAATATGGAAAAAAAACTTTAATTACCGTATTACGTGTCAACGCCTCAGCCAGCTCACGTGCACCTTCATTTCCTATGTCACATCTTCCAATAAATAATGTTGTTAGCGTCTATGGAATGAGCCATTCATATGAGGGCATGATGATCGGTTAGCAAACGTTACATACAGTACTGTTTCGTAAAAGATTCGATAGAGAGCGTGCTCCTTCGACACCGATATTCGTCCACGCAAGGCATAGTATTGAGAGTTTCTGTAATCACTAATAAATAGTAGCAATACAGTTGATAACTATATTGCTCAGAAGTACTAACTGTGTTTTTTTCCAAGGCATTTGCAAGATGACTTACACCGGCGCTGCCAAATTGGCTCTCTCCAAGATTTAATTCTGTCAATGTCTGCAAATGACGATAGGAATGCAAATAACTTATAAAGTCAGCTTTTAAATAACTCACTCGGTTAGTGCTTAATCCAACAGCTAGATATCGCAGTGCTTCGGCACCGATTCGATTTCCACCACATATAGTTAGTTTTGTTAGCCCCTTTTGAATAAGTATAAAACACTGAAATTCATTATGTATACGTTGTCATGAAACGCAACCAACCTGATTTCTCTGTAATACGTAACCCAGCTCCTGAATGATTGTATTATTAAGTAGATGGCCACCGAGCTCGAACGTTGTGATTGTCTACAATCGTATGGTCGAACGTCAAAAAGGCGGGCGGTCATTGATAGATAACATTGTCTTACGGTGTTGGTTTGTAACGAACGCAGTAGGCTTTCAAATAGTTTTTGTTTCAAACTTTGCCATTTCAGGTCCAACTCAGTAAACGTCTGTATAGAAATTGCAAGAAATGACAAAGTTTTGTGAAATCGCTGATTAAATTTTACTTGGTACGGATAATAACTATCAATAATTGTATTCAATCTTGTACAGATATTACGTGCCGATACAAGTATTGAAAAATTATCGAGATGGTCCAAAATGCGGTAGGCTAATTCAACGGGTAAAGTAACCAGCGACAATGAAAACTTTTTCGACATATCACCTAAATTCGTTAAAAATCTGGCATTATATATACACGTATATATTTATACAGATAGAAGTAAAAGTGCGCGGTTACTTTAGTTGGAAAACTGTTTGGCAGCACTCCACTCCACCTTTCAACTATTTAGTGACGATACAGTATGATTAAGAAGGAAAAAAACGAAAAATATTGCAATATAGGAGAGAGAAAAAAACATTAACACGTGTAGACAAGGGGGTCGGAGAATGTGAAAAATCCAACTTTGAGTGCTCGCACCGACGGCAAATGCACAAAACTCGTTTTCTGAGCGATGATAAACAATCAAGAGTAGATGAAAGTTAATAGCATAGTACACACTCTAACACGCATATACATAGAAAATTATGTCTTGAATGTCATAGTTAGAACCAAGTGACTAGAGAGCCTAGTTGATCATTCTGTTTTGCGATAATATTTGCCAGTTGTTGTAAATATTTAAATTCTACTTCACCTAACTGATTAACCAATGACGACAAATGTGAATGCGGATTGTTCAGTAGGATGCTTGGAGCATCGATTTCAAGTAATTCGCCGTGATTAAGCACCTAAGAGAAGAAATGCGATTCAATTGGATGTTTCACATTGATTCTCTTACCATTACTCGATCGTAACCAATAACAGTTTGTAAACGATGAGCAATAGTTAGCACAGTACAATTTTTAAATTTCTCATGAATGATTTGTTGAATAATTTTGTCTGTCCTAATAAAAATATTTAATCATATATGATGCGAAGAAAAAACGACACTCTGTTTTTCACTTACTCGTTATCGATCATGTCAATTGCTTCATCCATAACGAGTATTTTATTCTTTTTCAGAATCGCTCTCGCAAGATATATCAGTTGTTTTTGACTAACATTCAACCTCGAACCAATTTTACTCACTTCTGATTGAAGGCCTAATGGCATGCTTTCTGCTACTAAATTTTTCAGTCTAACCTCTTCTAATGCATGCCATATTTCCCCATCGGAATATTCATCGAAACGATCGAGATTACTTCTTATTGTTCCGGCAAACAGTACAGGATCTTGTGGAATGAATGCTAAACGACGACGAACATCAATTAAACTAATCGTATCGATGTCTATGTCATCAATCTTAATGTGACCACTGATTGACTCGCGCAAATGAAATAATGCTTCGACTAAAGATGACTTTCCAGCTCCAGTGCGACCAACAATTCCAATTTTCTCGCCTCCCTCGATTTTTAATGTGATATTTTTAAGAACCAACGGTGCGTTGACACTCGTTGGATGAGATATTGAAACATTATCAAAAATAATTTCACCGCTGTCTGCACAATCTTTTGGTGGACAACGGTCATGTGGCACTTCATTTGGTGACTCTCGTTCTAATGAACAATAATCTAATATGCGTTCGACTGCAACCATTTGCGTCTGGCAATCAACAGATGATCTGTTTCGAGAAGACATAAAGTTGAGTGTAGTCGATGGAAATAATTCTACCTGATAGCCCATTGAAGAAGACTAACTAAATTGAAAGCACAGGAAAAAGTGAGAGCAATCTCTGCAGCTGAAAGTCGACTTCCTACAACGCGAACAGTCATAGCAGAAAGAATAATTAATGTAAAAAAGCTACAAGCAATCCAGTCCAAACGAAGACCAGCCCAGCGGTTAATATTTATAATTAGATGATTTGCTCGGTTGTCCATCTCAAGGCGTTGACGAAACAGATTTGAACACATATCTTCGACACGAAAAGATCGAATTGTTTTGATTCCGTGACCACTTGACGTTAAGTACGAGTGTATTGCACCACGTGTCGTATCTTCGATACATCGTAAGTCACGTAAACAACGTGCAATTCGACGTCGAATAAAGAACATGGCTGTCATAGCTAGGCCTACTGCAATCAATGACCAAAGATTGATCCAACCCACAAGTGCAAGTGTTCCCAACACATAGAATGCAAACTTCAATGGGCTCGAATAGAAATCAATTTTTTAATCGATGCAAAATACACTTACATGAAGAAATTCATGAATGATATCTGGAAGAACGACATCAATTAATGTTATATCTTTTGTGAAACAATTTAGAATCCGATCTACCGCACACAATACATAAATTTTAATACGAAACTCATATATAGAGCTTAGCGTACCTAGTGGATGTGTGTCAAAGATTTTCATAGGACAATAGATTATGCATCGAAGCATTCTATTTGTGACGAATAGAAATAAAACATGTATGTATTTAGAAAAATGTATCTTACCGATTATGGAGAACTCGACTTGCGTTCAAACATATCAATTGTGTAGCTATCGTTCGGCACAATGTCACCAGAAATAGAGCACAAACAAGAGCTAAATTCCCCAAAAATCAGAGTTAAAATCAAACTCTCTTTTGTACTGACCTGTATAGATATGAAATCTGTAGTTTCGCTGATCTTTCCATTCGGAATTGGTCATTGATTTTATTCGAAGAATTTGTTCATCTGCTGTGCTAGTGCAATTAATGTCGACACGATATCGATAGTTTTCATCATCGGTCCATTTTGCTAACCACCAATTATTATAAACAAAAATTCCTTCCCGTAAGCAGTACGTCGACAGAAATAGAAGGAAACCCAGAATAAGACCAACACCGGCTCTAACAAATTCAACGTAAACATGCCATCTGTTTATTCGTTCAGACTTTTGTTCTGTAGTTTCTGATGGCAGTCGAAGAGAGGACGTTGATAATATCGAAGATTGCTCATCTGCTTTCAAATCGGCAAGTGAAATATCACCTATGGAAAATCGTTTGTCTAATCCAAATAACTGTCGATGTCTCTTTTCTTCTTCAATAGTATTCTCAAGTTGTCGACAGAATGAAGATGAACCAGCAAGTAACTCGCCAAATGTTCCTATACGTACTATCTCTCCCTAAAATCATAGTCATGATGCAAGCAGTTTCCAGCGACCATAAGATCTTCTCTATACTTTACTAAGTTCTATAATTTGCCTCGCGTGTTTGAGAACTTGTACTTGATGTGTTACAAGAATACATATTTTATCACGTAAGAAGCCTTTGACTGATCTAGTATGGTCGATATGTGTCAAGAATTTTTATCAATAAAGTTTTACCTTTCGAAGAGACATTTTGATAGTTTAGTATCGACACGTGAAATCGGATCATCCAATAGATAAATATCTGCATCCCGATACAGTGCACGAGCTAAATTTACACGCGCTTTTTGGCTCTGCCAATGAAAAATGAATACGTAAATTATCTTGTGAGATTGGCAAGTTACTTCAGATAACATCACACCTTGATCCCCTACTATTGTCTCAGCTTCATGCGGTAGTTGACTTAAATCCTATAGTTGTAGGAAAGTGTACAATTATTCTTCTCTATCAACTTCTTACCGTATCGAGAGCTACTGCATGAATGATACGTTTGAATAGTAGATAATCATACTCTTGACCAAAACGAATGTTTTCATGAATATTAGCAGAAAATATCCCTAGAGATGCAACTTTCTACTCTGATTTCCATTTTTATCGACAAAGATACTCACAAGAATCCTGTGGTAAATAGCAGCACGTGCCGCACATTCGAATTTTACCGCTGAAATGAGTTATTTCACCAGAAATAGCACGTAAAAGAGAAGACTACATTCTATCAATAAGAACAAATCAATCTGTGATAAAGTAACAAACTTTGCCCGATCCACTAGGTCCAATTATACAAATCAAATCTCCCGAATGAGCTTCAAATACGATGTTTTTCAATGCAAATGTTGAATTCTAAATAAAAACCGACTCATCACGAAATTATCTCATGAAAATTAACATGTTACTTCGTCCCATTTGGCTGATTTCAAACTACAGCTGATTTTCAACAGTTTACTTGGATCATCTTTGGATACATTCTCCTGCTGATCTTTCGCTTTTGTTAATACAGGTTGAGACAATGATCGTTCATCACGTTTACATTCCGCAAGCAATAAAAATGCCTACGAATGCTCCTAATGTTATTATTTTTTTTATCCATATCGCTTACTTGGATTCGCTTTTGAGCAGCCAAGTACTCAATAAGATTTCTGATTGCTTGAAGCAAAAAATCCATCACACTATACTGTAGATAACCAATCAAACAAGAGTAAAGTGCAAAAACACGAGTATCCAACGACATATCAAGAAACCACATGGTTAAGTACATTAAGAGAAATGTTACAGAAGTGTACGTGTACTTTAATGTCTGTATGATAGAATTCATTGCAGCACAATGCACATAACGAATTAATTCATTCCTAATAGAATAAAATGATTGATACAATCTGATATGTGTTTGGAAGGAAATCTTACTTTCTTAATGAAAGAACTTTTTGTATAAAAGCTGATTCCCAACAATACATTTTAACAACTCGAATTGATTTGACAATTTCCGATAGTATCTTCACGCGTTCGTTCGTGATTTGAAAAAGTTTACTTTTGAGTCTAATCAGGATCCGACTGATCAATAATTGAAGTAGTAAAACAATAATCGTGTAACCCAATGCAATCAATGAAATATATTTAACAAAGTATGAGAAAAATCCGATGATAAGTATAATTTCGAATGGGCCACGCTAAATATGCATGATATAGTTCGTTTGATTAGTGCATACTCAATGTCGTACATCACGTACCCATAGATAGTCGAGATAGATTAACGCTGACTCAATCTGAGGAGCATCATTTGCTACCAAACTATCGATACCATCAACACCGATTCTATTCATTGAATCATTCGATAATCGAAGCATCTGTTCACACACACTATCTAGTTACTAAACCATTAATGTATATGCGTAGTACTTACCTTACGAAAAATCAGATCATCGAAAGCAGTACGCATTTGCATACAGAAACATCTCACTCTAGCAGAATGCTACAAGAAATCAGTTTTTTTTTGTGCAGCTAGCAGCATAAATATTTACTTGATGGTAGAAAACACATGGAATCCAAATAACCAAAATACTTACAATGACTAGAATCCAAGCAGTAGATGCACTCATTGTCGTACATGGATCGAGGAAATCCATTAACAACACGATTATTAATGGTTGACCAATAGTTACTAAAGTCTAAAAACTTTCGTCAGGAATGAGAAAATTTCCGAGTCAATTAACCTGTGGAATCATCAGTAAACTGATAAGTAATACTCTCCGTCGTATGGTTCGTACGGTTGCTCGAAGAAGACTCGGACTGCGTGCTGGATCTTTGACTTCATCAAGCCAGTTTCCTTCGAGTTCTTCAGTGAGTTTCAACGAGTTGTATTTATTAGGAAGTTCATAGAGATCATCTTGACTAAGTCTACCTTGCTTTAGAAGCGGAGATAACCAACTGAAAGAATTTTTTCGAAAAATTCAACTCCAATTTCGACAAAACATAAAACAAAGGTATACTTGAAAAAAAGACGTGACCATATTCTTGCATTGAGAAGTGGACTCGGATTTGACGGATCTGTTGTCATCTAGAGACAAAAATATTCATCATTGCACTATGCAAAAGTCAATCTATTGGACATATTTTTATTTCACCATTACATTCAAATTATTGTAATGGTCTTACATGTAAAAAAAACAATCAAATTTTCTCTATATATGTTGAAATACATTATAATTGCATTTTGCGTATATATTCTATTTCTATTATTGGACTTTGAAACGTACAATATTCGAAAATGGTATAATATCTGATACGAAATGATAGAACAGCCTTCTTCGTTTACCATCAACACGGACAACCGTCATACTGTTGTTCTGTTTTTTTTTCTTAGATTTTTAAATTTAATCATCAAAAACAAGTTGACAGAGTCTATGTCATTCTTTCTCTATGTTTCTTTTCTAATTTCTTTTCGTAATTTCACGGACACACATGTTATCATAATGACCAACCATTACAAACATAGAATCATTTCTTTCTCCCACTTGTTTTTTCATTTTTTTTATCAAAATTAATGGACTTTATTCTCGGACCTTTCGTCTCAGGTGTAAGAGAAAAATGGAATTGATAAAAGCGATGCCTTTCTCTCTGACGTGCCAACAAGATAAAAGTACATTGAGCAAAAGCAGTAGCGTCGTGAACTTCAATATTCAGCGGGTATTCTGATCATGTTAACAGATATTCAACTTGTTTTTATCACGACAATTTCAATCTCACACATCGTCTACGGCTAATGAATACCAATCACCATATTTTCAAAACATTTGTTAAGTCAGATATGTTGCTTGCATCCTGCCGATTACGAATGATTATATGACACCAATTCTGAATTTATTACAGAATAAAAACAATGAGCAAATTAGATTTGCCGTGAATTCTTCAGAAGAAAATCTAAAGTTCATTTTTTACTAGATTTAATTTTCAAAATCTTCTTGCATTTTCGTAAGAGTTTCTGACATTTGCCGTTATCTGACGTTGTGAATTCAACAGACGCGAATGAACTATTTGAATGGGAATCAGTCCGAAAGTTTTTCGTAGAACGGCCTAAGGAAGTCAAGAGCGTATTTGGCGTTGTTTCTTTCTTCTGCGCTTTCGGTTTTTCATCAGGATACGACAACATTTCTAAAACGAACAATTGCATTGACAAGAAATGTTTTCAATTTGGTTTTCCTTACCAGTTGTCATCGCTGATGGTAAACCATAATATGAAGAATAACTGTAAGGTTCATAGTATTGCATTTGGTATGGATACATATTATATGATACGTGAAAAGCCATTGGATCTTGCTTTCTGATCGACGAAGAAATGAAAAAAAGGGCGAGAAAGATAAAAATGAGTGATTTCGATGAAAATTCTTGTGCTTATATATATTTGACCTAGGAGATGAAAAGTGTGGCGAATGAAAACTTTAATGAGAAAAGATCACATACGTTTTCAAGTGTAAAATCGATTATAGATTGATATGAATGTATCAAAACAAGTCATTTTCTACCATATCAAAAGACATCTGATAAATATTCGATACAAAATGAAGAGAAAATCAAGTTCAAAGCAGATAAAGATGGAATGTGATGATTCTTCGCATGTTGTCATGCCGTGACAACGCCCATCTACCTCACGAATTCTAATGAAAAAGACAGGTCACCTTTCTTAGCATCCACTAAACATACAAAAAGTAAGATTATTCTAGAGAGTTGTTTCCTGAATGATAACAACGGGCGGTGGATTGACATAAACAGGACGTTGAATGATGGGTTTGTGTTTCTTCATTCGTTTTTCTCGTCGCAATCGTTCTCGTTCTTCGTGAATCGGGTCAATTCCAAAGCAATATTTTAATATGTCCATGATGATGAAAAACATGACAGTGACGATCAAAACAAGAATCGCCACATACGAAACTGTTTTTGAAATGATTTTATGAATTATCATCCTTCGGCTAGATATTTCACAATGACGACCAGAATAATCTCCTACGCATTCGCATTTATAATTCATGAATAACGGGAAACAAACACCTTTATTCAAGCAAGTGGCGTTCCAACAATAGTTTATTTTTGTTTCACAATGTTTACCATCCCATCCAACCGCACATCGACATTCGAAAGTCGTATTTGACTTATCTGGAACACAAGTGCCTGGAAAATGCACAGAATTGATACTGATACAATTCTTGAAACAGAACTATTTATATTACCATTGTTCCAGCATGTGTTCGGTTTACATGGTCGGTGGTCATATTGACATAAGGTACCGTTAAAATAAGGCAAACACGAACAAGAATATCCTCTTGACGCACTGCTATTTAAAGTACAGCTGCCATTATTGTGACATGGACTTGCTAGTTTGCATATCGATTCAAGTTGGCTGCAAAGAACACCAGTAGAAGTATAATTATAGCAATTAGGAGCGACAAAAGACTGGATCGCAGTAGTACCGCTTGTGGTAGTACTTCTTTTGACTTCTGTAGTGGCAATGTCAACTACCGTTGTAGTACCGATCGGTGGAATCCTGCTGGATGGTTTATTGTTTCTTAAGATGGGTGACGTAGTGGCGATGAGATCTATTGTAGACAAAGATAATGTGAATTAAATTGATAGAATATATTTCGATAATCAAATGGAAAGTTAAATATTATTTACTTTCTCTGTGTGCTGTAGTAATATCAATAGCTGTTGATATAGGCATCGATTGGATTAGATTCTTGCTTATTGTGGCTATTTGAAAAAGGATATCAATGCTGTGTAAATTTGTTACAGAAGGAAAACAATGAATAACCTCTATTTTCACTTGACGCCGTCAATGGTGGTAGCGATGTCGTTGTTGTTTCGTCTGCAAAATATGTAGAAGATTGAGGAGAACGATGAAGAAAATATGTATAATTTCAAGTTTTACTCTTGTTGTAAACTACTCCTTCGATTAGCTACAGTTAAGAATGAAATTTAGCATTTCATGGAAGTCTTTATATACTCAAAAATGGTGAGTTTTATACAGATCATAGAGGATGTACTCATTGGTGGAGGTAAAGCTCTACTGCCAACATCTGTGCAATTACTTACTACATGAATTTGTTATGAAAACAAACTTTTGAATTCGATTGTTAAACTTATCTGCCACATAGATGTTTCCGTAACTGTCAAAACTAAGACTTATAGGTTCATTTAATCTGCTGAGGTCAGATCCTGATGATTGAGAACACCCAGCCACACAACGTAGATCGCTCGATATCAATCGAACAATGCGATGATTATAACAATCGACAATAAATAAGTTTTTTTCACCGTCCAGCACGACTCCTGTTGGATGATTTAATTTAGCTGAGAAGGACACTTCGTCTCCTACGACTGTTGTTCCATTTACTTGACCGGAGCGAAAATGCTGAATTCTATTATTTTTAAAATCGGCCACGTATAAACCCAAATCGACGTCCACAAAAAGTCCGAAAGGTTGATTTAGTTGATTGTTGGCTTTTCCCGCACTACCATTACCTGCCGCAGTCGTTTCTCCAACTGTAGTACCACTCACTGGCTGTTTAAAAATTTTATGCACTTCCCAAAATGAATAGTAAATAGTACTGTTCACGTCAACGAAGACACAAAGACAATTACCCATTTTATTTATAGTCAACGTACTACGTGTTTCATTGAGTGTGAATTTCGTTATCCAACTGCTCTGAACGTTAGCGACATACATGTCACCAGATAATGTCACGAAAACACTTTGTGGAGAGACTAAGTTTCCAGCAATAGTTTTATATTCTGTTTTACCATTATTATGCCATAATACAATTTTATTTGAACTTCGATTAGGAACATAGATATTGTTATTTTTATCAACAAAAATGCTGTGTGGATCTTTGCCAATTTTGTTTTCAGTTGCAAAAGTCGTTGCATTCGCATTCCACAATGCTCTTGAACAGAATTTTGGCAGGTTATAAGATACAGCTAAATGATCATCAAAGTAGTATAAGATGATCGGATCTTATTCGTGATTGTCAATGATAACTTACTTGTTGTTTGTACCGTCGTCCATGCGATCGATAATAATACGCAGATTTCTAGAATCATGATTAATCCAAAAAAGTGATCTATGAACGATTTATTTTCCAAAAGATATAGCACAGACAATGTCGTTAAAATAATCGTTTGCCATGTCTATTTATCATTTATGTTTTCTCTTTTTCTGGAGCATGATTTCATGACTTCCTTTGTGTAGGCAAAACATAGCTAGCATTATACGATGTAACCTTATTTTCAGCACATAGCTATCTGACGTACGTTACATATTATTTCAAAGGAAATCAACGTGTTTTAGGAACATGCTTTATAGTCAATATAACATATCAATTACCCGCTTTAAAGATCGAATCCACCGAGTTCTGAGTATTATCTACGGTAGTGTTATTAAATTGAACGTGAGCACCAAACATCGAAGCTCGAGCGTTTTCATTGTAATATGAGCAATGCTTGACTGTATGGAAAGAAAACAACGAGTAAACTTAATTCTTCTTGACTATTGCCTGGTTATTTTACATTTTGTCGTTCTTTTTTGTTTGATTATTGATATTCAAGTCTTCCAGCATGGTGCTGAAATGAATAAAATAACATTTTTATCACATTTGATAACTAAGCATTTATTCTCTTACGATTTACTAGAATGAGATGCTATGAGCAAACATTCACTGAATGACCAAACTTTATAGTTGTTATCAATGACTCATCCAAATAGATTTTTCCGAAGAATATACGATCGGTGAACAGTGATCTCTTTTATCATTGGTTCAGTCAATATTTTCATTGCTATTTGAATGTTAATCACACTTAGCCATTGGTAATACAATCTACTAGCTCGTATTCCCGAAACTTGACCATTGAATGAACATACATTCTATTCGTGATATTGATTGTGGATTATTCATTAGTGATTTTTCTCCCAATTGAATTTCGTTTACCATTATTTATTGTGAATACATTGTCTGCTACATATTACATATGTTGGTACATATTTACTAGCTTCTGAGAGGCCGTCTTCGAATGAAAACATTTTGTAGTGATTTACCAAATGTCTTTTTCTAGCGACATTGACGTTTTTTCTCAATATTATTTTCGTCTGAAAAAAAACAAGCTAGTAAATCAGTCCACAGTGCAACAAGAAATTGTATTGCAGGAATAATTCAGTGAGAATTGTTGGAGACACTTTGTGGAAATTGAATATATAGTATAAGAATAGAATAATAGGTGAAGAAATACAAATAGAACGCAATATCTCTAATGAGTTTTATTTTGTACTGAGAAATCATTAGTATGATGATGTAGATCTTTTTGAAATGTTATAGGAAATGAAAGCGTACACATAACGAAGAAAGTCGTTGATTACTTTTGACGGATATTACAGTTGAATTAAAAACTCATATCATCACGTTATAAGTGTTCTGTATTTGTTAGAGAATGATATAGTTACCAATACTCTCGACGGAAGAGAAAACTAATCGGTTTCATCATGTATAAAAAGAAAAGAAAACAGAATGTCATAATGGTATTCAAAAGTAGGTAACTTTCGAGAAACTTGTATACATTTCAAAGTATCTGTAATTTGTCAAACAAGAAGTTTATCTTTTCTTCATTCTAGAAAAACAAAATCACAGTTCACTATGATTCTTTTATTTCTACTAATACTCATTACACAGTCGGCAGCAGCTACTATCAATTCAATATATTTCTCTGTGATAAACAATGAGAATTATCAATGCAATGATTCAACTTGTTCACTATCGACAACAGTTTCGGTATCTGATTTGCGACATTGTGAAGTTGCCTGTTTGGTTGATACCACTTGCCGAACATTGACATTTGACGAATCAAGTCATGCTTGTCAATTATTCCGTGATAGTCCCAATGAACGCGGAAACTTGCTTGCACAAACAGGTGTTACGACCCTTCTTGTACTGAGTAATAGACCAGCACCTATCGGTAAGTGATCAAACTGAACATGTCTGACTAAGAATAAAATTGATATATTTATTAGTTTGCACTAGTATGTTTAATAATCAAAGTGTTTATGCAACTGGAGCTTCTCCGTTGTCAGTAACAGTTGGTGATCTTAATGGTGATATGGAATCGGATCTTGTTATTACAAATTTCGGAACTAGTAGCATCAGTGTTTTGATAAATGCTGGTAACGGTAGTTTTCTTCCAAATGTAAACTACACGGCTGGCTCTAGTACCGCAGCGGCAGCCATTGCTGATCTAAACAAAGATAATCGATCTGATATTATTGTGGCGAATATGCAAGCAGCAACAATAAGTGTTCTTTTCAATGCAGCTAATGGATTCTTTCCGAATCAAACAGTATACTCAACTGGTTCTATGCCATCGTCAGTAGCAGTCGCCGATGTGAATAACGATAATCTGTCTGATGTAGTTGTGTCAAATTTCGGTGACAATACTGTCGGTGTCTTTATGAATACAGGAAATGGTATACTGCATGGTCAAGTTTTATACTCAACGGGTTCTGGCCCAACATCGATAGTCGTTGTTGACATAAATAGCGATTCCTATTCAGACATCTTAGTTGTAAATTCAGGTTCGAATACCATCGGTCTCCTTCTCAATGCAGGTAATGGAACATTTCTTAATCAAATGACTTTTGCAACTGGATCCACTCCACAAGCAATAGCAGTTGCTGATTTTAATCAAGACGACCAGCTTGATATCGTAGTTGCGAATTATGGATCCGACAATATCGGAGTTCTCATAAACACAGGCGGCGGAAGTTTTTCGGCTCAAACTACTTATTCATGCGGTAACGATCCAGTGGTAGTAGCCGTTGGAGATATGAACAACGATAATCTAATGGATATTATTGTCACCAATAGTGCTTCAGACAATATTGTTATCTACATCAATGCAGGCAATGCTGTTTTTCCAAATAAAACAACATATTCAACTCGTACTAGCCCAGCGTGGGTATCAGTCGCCGATCTGAACAATGATGAGAAATTAGATCTTATTGTTCTTAATTCTGGTTTTAACGATGTTGCTATCCAATTACATTGTTAACAAGTTCATTTACTCTACCTATTGTTTCTCAAAACAAAGATCGACATCAAAACTTTACTAGACATTTTTTTTTCTCTTTCCAATTCTTATTGACCTATATTTTGAAAATTTGTTCACCGACCAACCTTCTTATGGAAGTGTTCACATAATTTTAAATAAACTATTCTTCTAATCATAAAAGAACTATAATGTGATAAATTCACCAACAAATCAGCTGTATTCAGACGGTTGAAAATGAAGACGTACGATTATGAACGATAAATCATGTCTTTTTTCAAACTATTTTATTTAGCGAGGTCAAACGTATTATTCATTCAAGCGTAATTTCCTTGCTCGAAGATCACGTTCGCTTCCGTTGCTTACTTATTTGAAGCTTTATGATCATCATAAGTAAAAAGATGAAGATAGTCCATCGATTATTCACCCTTCTCACCGTGTTGGACTTAAATTTGCCATTGCTCATTTTGTCTATATGCGGAGCAGTTTCTGAGTGAATCAAATGTATAACTAACTTGTTTGAACATGACCGACATTCTATATTTTCCTTTATTTTATAAATAGACCTGATGAAAAGACAAAAAAAAACGAATCGATATTGAGTATACAATATTCATTTATATGAAAGTCGTTCTACGGAATCAGTATGTTCAATAACTAAGAAACTACGATTGAGAATTCTTTTTTCCAGGAGTGATGATGTTAATTGCAATCGGTAGAACTTGATTTGTGCGATAACCAAAAAATCTCATCGCAGCATTTCGAATATCACGATCGATTAGCAATGAGACTAGTTTTTCCACCATAACTGCAAATGAAATACTAACAATTCCAATCGAATAAAACAATTCCACATTTGTTAACATATAAAGTATCAATGGTAATGGGCCAAGAATATAAATACTAAATAGAATCACTATTTTACGAAGCACTTCAAGTTCGCGATTGCTTCGTCCTCTCTGATCTTGCACAATTGCATTGTTAGCTACGAAAGAATGAACACGAATATAAATCAATACATAAATGAAAATAATGATCAGAATTGGTATTAAATAATACATAATCACCGTGTAAATTGCATGTAAAAGAAATTGTCTGGGTACCCAACAAAGAAAACCCACACGAAATGAAATATCCTTAGTTATGACTGCTGGTAATGGAACAATGAATACAATAATCCATCCAATAAAAATAAGTGGTACGTGTATTTTAAAGGAGATGATCCATCGATATTTCATCGAATAAAAAGTGACAAATAATCGTGCGATTGATTGTAGAAGGTAGGAATAGATAACTGCAGCCATTGATACGTATCCAAAATATCCACGCCATCGACATGATTCATTGCTTGTATTCCATTGAATAAATAAAAGATAAATATAGTTGTTGCATTGAACAATACAATAGAAGATTGACGCGAGACATGTATTGCATGTTAGCAAATGTCTAACAGTGTATAATTGTTTTGTTGAAGAAACTAATAGTAAAACGAAACAAGAGATGACGATAGCTAATGTTGAGAATAGAATTGATATTGGCGCGATAATGGTATAATTTGTCGAACTAGCTGTAGAGCTCATTCCTTTTCTTTTTTTTTCATCTGGAGAGGAAAGATGCACTGCAGTGCTTCGTGTTTTTCTCAATCTATGAGATGGTCTTGGTAAAATAATTCATGATGATTTATAAAAAGACAAAAGAAGTGTTTTTCATTGATTTCATTGCACTTTGATGTTAAACAGCGTTCAAAGGAGATTCAGATGTAATTATGACGAGAAATAATAATTATCACATAATTCTATGACGTTGTTTCGTTGCAAATAATTATATTTTCTCTTATCTGATCTTTAGACTATTTATGTCAAAAAGAACAAAATTTGTTGCTTGTTGAACACATTTCACTAGATATCGAAGACGAAACAAGTGGTTTCTTTTCTTAGTTCACAGTCATAAAACACGAAATACTTTGTTAGATTCGATCACTCTCAAGTACAATTATCTAAGTAGAACTAGATCCAACATTCGAAATATTCAATGATCTTTTCGGCGATATCAATCTCAACTAAGAATACGTTAGCGAATTTTAACGAGCTTTGATAACTCAACAACAAAAGTAGCTCAAGAAATTTTCGATTGTCATCATTAACTTCTAACCAATGCACTTGCTGAGAATAGAAGGAGCACTTTAACACACAAAACGAACGGAAAAAAAAAGAATAGGAGGTAAAATAGAAGCAACCTTGAAAGCGAGTCACATGTCGGTTAACTACGATGCAACGACGCTCGAGCGTTACTTGGATGATGATTTAGCGTTAATTCGAAATGCAGATGTGTGGAGAGAATACAAACGTGGTACACAACATAAAGATGATATTTGTTATATTTATAAAGCACCAAACGATTCTATCTGGTGGATTAAATTGGTTGCTCATGTGGATAATAGCTCGTTAGGGAATATTGATGATTTACTTGATGCTAATCTCAAACAACGTCATCCCGAATGGCATGAGCTTTATATCGATGGTCGAATCATTCGAAAGAATGACGATCGAAGTGAATTTTGTTATTTTCAGTATGAAAAAGAAATAAATGTCCTTGAACACACGCAATCTTTTCTTGTTTTTCTTTAGATATGCATCACCATCGATGTTTATTGCTCCTCGTGATACGTGTTATATCAAAGTACGCCGTGACCTTCCCAATGGTTTCATTCTTAGTTACCGATCAGTAGATCTACCAGAAGCACGAGATTCCACTGGTAAATTCGTTCGAACTCATTTCAAAGGTGCACATTTGATCGAACGAGCTGAGCAGGACAATGGTTTTACTTACACATATTTACAATATGCGGATCCCGGTGGTCAAATTCCAAAAATGCTCGCTAATCGACCACAATGCAATATTATTCTGCGAGAAATCGAAGGGATTCGACGAGCGATGAAAAATTCAGTCAACTCGTCGAAATCAAACTTTCCATAACTGTTCACAGCGTTTTTCGAGTATCCTCCGTTCTTTTATTCAATTCACATACATATGTATCGATGAATATGTTGATAAAGATGCTCGAAACAAAACTAATCGTTAGAAAAATTAAATGTTCGAAAAATATGACGAATTTAAATTGTATATTTGATTTTGTCCTATTATTTGTTTTATGAAAATTGATCAAGAATAAGGAATAGATTTTGAGAGGAAAATTTTAATGTTTGTGGGACATAGGAGATGAAACGTACCAAATGTCGATGATTTGTTCAAATGTTAAAATCACTCGTACAATCTCCAAGACGAAAAAGTTATCGTGTCGTCCTTGGTTGTCAATTCTGCTCATACATGAATGTAACACTTCGTCATGCTATCGATATGGTGATAGTACAGAGTGTCATTTTCGAAAAAGAGAGAGAAAAGTTAATCGAAGTCATACATCTCTTTTTGTTCTTCTTCTTTTCGACTAACACATGGTAATATGTTTCGACTGATTGATAGTTGATGACAGAAAGAGAAAGAATACGTACACAATTCATTTTCGAGAGATAAAAATGAGCGACGATGCTAATCGTTTAGAAAACCTTGGATATAAACAAGAATTAACTCGAAGTTTAACTCGTTTGACGAATTATGGAATGACATTATCAGTTGTGAGTATTACTTCGGGTGTGACATCTCTGTTTGCATATGGAATGATGACTGGTGGTCCTATGGTCATGGTTTGGGGATGGATACTTGTGTCTTTATTTACCATTTGTGTTGGTCTTAGTATGGCAGAAATCTGTTCAGCTTATCCAACTGCTGGTGGTCTTTACTTTTGGACTGCTAATCTTGCTCCTCAACAATATCGATCGATGGTTAGTTGGTTTACTGGTTGGTTCAATCTAATGGGACAATTTGCTGGAGTGACATCTGTTGATTTTGGTCTTGCAATGCTTGTTGGAAGCGTTATTTCTATTGGCATCGGCAATTGGACACCACAACCATGGCATATTGTCTTGATTCATTTGGGTCTCATCGTTAGTCATGGAATATGCAACTCTCTTGGTCGCCGTGTACTATTGTGGATCACATATATTTCAACTTGGTGGCAATCGCTTGCACCGGTCATTGTAGCCATTACCGTTCTGTTTGGCGGAAAGGGTGAAAATCATACGGCAAAATTTGTCTTTTCAACATTCGTTAACCGTACAGGATGGACCAGTTCGGTACGTCAAAAGCAGCCCTTTTGAAGATCATCAAACATAAATTTTATTTCATCTATTTGCAAAGGTCTATGTTGCATTGATTGGTCNCACGCCATCGACATGATTCATTGCTTGTATTCCATTGAATAAATAAAAGATAAATATAGTTGTTGCATTGAACAATACAATAGAAGATTGACGCGAGACATGTATTGCATGTTAGCAAATGCCTAACAGTGTATAATGGTTTCGTTGAAGAAACTAATAGTAAAATGAAACAAGAAATGACGATAGCTGATGTTGAGAATAGAATTGATATTGGCGCGATGATGGTATAATTTGTCGAACTAGCTGTAGAACTCATTCCTTTTTTTTCTCGAGAGAAAAGATGCACTGCAGTGCGCTTCGTGATTGTCTGAATATATGAAATGGTCTTGGTAAAATGATGATGATTTATAAAAAGACAAAACGAGTGTTTTTCATTGATTTAATTGCACTTTGATGCTAAACAGCGTTCAAAGCAGATTCAGATGTAATTATGACGAGAAATAATAATTATCACATAATTCTATGACGTTGTTTCGTTGCAATTAATTATATTCACTCTTATCTGACCGTTATACTATTTATGTTAAAAAAAGACAAAATTTGTTGCTTGTCGAACACGTTTCAGTAGATATCGAAGCAGAAACAAGCGATTTCTCATCTTTATTCTCAGTCATTAAACACGAAATACTTTGTTAGATTAGATCATTCTCATGTACAATTATTTAAGTAGAACTATAGATTAAACATGCGAAATATTCAATGATCTTTGATAACTCAACAACAAAAATATAGCTCAAGACATTTTCGCATTGCCATCATTAAGTTCTAGCCAATGCACTTGCTGAGAAAAGAAAAAGTGTATTAACATACAGAACGAACGGGAAGAAAACAAGAGAGGTAAAATAGAAGCAACCTTGAAAGCGAGTCACATGTCGGTTAACTACGATGCAACGACGCTCGAGCGTTACTTGGACGATGATTTAGCGTTAATTCGAAATGCAGATGTGTGGAAAGAATACAAACACGGTGCACAACATAAAGATGATATTTGTTATATTTATAAACTACCAAACGATTCCATCTGGTGGATTAAATTGGTTGCTCATGTAGATAATAGCTCATTAGAGAATATTGATGATTTACTCGATGCTAATCTCAAACAGCGTCATCCCGAATGGCATGAACTTTATATCGATGGTCGAATTATTGGAAAAAATGATGATCGAAGTGAATTTTGTTATTTTCAGTATAAAAAAGAAATCTATGTCCTTGAACGCGCACATAATCTCTTCTTGTTTCTCTTTAGATATGCATCGCCATCGATGTTTATTGCTCCTCGTGATACTTGTTATATCAAAGTACGCCGTGATCTTCCCAACGGTTTCATTCTTAGTTACCGATCAGTTGATCTACCAGAAGCACGAGATTCCACCGGTAAATTCGTTCGAACTCATTTCAAAGGTGCCCATCTGATCGAACGGGCTGAGCAAGACAATGGTTTTACTTACACATATTTACAATATGCGGATCCCGGTGGTCAAATTCCGAAAATGCTCGCTAATCGACCACAATGCAGTATTATTCTGAGAGAAATCGAAGGGATTCGACGAGCGATGAAAAATTCAATCAACTCGTCGAAATAAAACTTTCCATAACTGTTCACAGCGTTTTTCGAATATCCTCCGTTCTTTTATTCAATTCACATACATATGTATCGATGAATATGTTGATAAAGATGCTCGAAACAAAACTAATCGTTAGAAAAGTTAAATGTTTGAAAAATATGGCGAATTTAAATTGTATATTTGATTTTGTCCTCATTTGTTTTATGTAAATTGATCAAGAATAAGGAATGGATTTCGAGAGGAAAATTTTAATGTTTGTAGGACATTGGAGATGAAACGTATCAAATGTCGATGATTTGTTCAAGTGTTAAAATCACCCTCAAGTCATGTTATCGATATGGTGATAGTACAGAGTGTCATTGTCGTAAAAGAGAGAGAAAAGTTAATCGAAGTCATACATCTCTTTTTGTTCTTCATCTTTCTGACTAACACATGGTAAATGCGTTTCGACTGATTGACAGTTGTTGACAGAAAGAGAAAGAATACGTCCACAATTCATTTTCGAGAGATAAAAATGAGTGACGATGCTAATCGTTTAGAAAACCTTGGATATAAACAAGAATTAACTCGAAGTTTAACTCGTTTGACGAATTATGGAATGACATTATCAGTTGTGAGTATTACTTCGGGTGTGACATCTTTGTTTGCATATGGAATGATGACTGGTGGTCCTATGGTCATGGTTTGGGGATGGATACTTGTGTCTTTATTTACCATTTGTGTTGGTCTTAGTATGGCCGAAATCTGTTCAGCTTATCCAACTGCTGGTGGTCTTTACTTTTGGACTGCTAATCTTGCTCCTCAACAATATCGATCGATGGTCAGTTGGTTTACTGGTTGGTTCAATCTAATGGGACAGTTGGCTGGAGTGACATCTGTTGATTTTGGTCTTGCAATGCTTGTTGGAAGCGTTATTTCTATTGGCGTCGGCGATTGGACACCACAACCATGGCATATTGTCTTGATTCATTTGGGTCTCATCGTTAGCCATGGAATATGCAACTCTCTTGGTCGCCGTGTACTATTGTGGATCACGTATATTTCAACTTGGTGGCAATCGCTTGCACCGGTCATTGTAGCCATTACCGTTCTGTTTGGCGGAAAGGGTGAAAATCATACGGCAAAATTTGTCTTTTCAACATTCGTTAACCGTACAGGATGGACTAGTTCGGTACGTCAAAAGCAGCCCTTTTGAAGATCATCAAACATAAATTTTATTTCATCTATTTGCAAAGGTCTATGTTGCATTGATTGGTCNTATATTTCAACTTGGTGGCAATCGCTTGCACCGGTCATTGTAGCCATTACCGTTCTGTTTGGCGGAAAGGGTGAAAATCATACGGCAAAATTTGTCTTTTCAACATTCGTTAACCGTACAGGATGGACCAGTTCGGTACGTCAAAAGCAGCCCTTTTGAAGATCATCAAACATAAATTTTATTTCATCTATTTGCAAAGGTCTATGTTGCATTGATTGGTCTTTTACAAGCTCAGTTCTGTTTAGCTGGTTATGATTCGGCTGCTCACATGAGCGAAGAAACCAAAGGGGCGGATGTTGCTGGTCCGTGGGGAATGGTTGCTGCTCTAGTTGGATCATCGTTCTTAGGCTGGATCTTCTTAGTTTCACTTCTTACAGGCGTGCACAATTATGAACTTACAGTCAAAAGTGAAACAGGATTTGCAGTGACACAAATTCTACTGGATAACTTTGGTCGAGTATGGACATTAGTTCTAATGTTCACTCTTTTAATGGCCTGTTGGTTTTGTGGTCTTGTGACCGTTACATCAAATTCTCGTATGATCTATGCGTTTAGTCGGGATAATGCCCTCGTAAGTTAAAATAGTTCTTCTTCGTGATTTAGAACGTCTTCTATCTATTTGTAGCCATGGAGTCATTTTTGGCAAAAGGTACATTCTCGATTTTCGTGTCCACTGAACGGTGTTTGGCTCTCTTGCACAATCGGCTTTATTCTTGGTCTTCCATATTTGATCAATTCAACAGCATATTCCGCGGTGACTAGTCTTTGCACTATATGTCTGTACGTTGCCTATGGCTTACCAATACTTTGTAAACTTTTCTCTTCTATACCATTTCCTCATGGTCCATTTCATCTTGGTCGATTCTCATCCTTTATCAATGTTATCGCTCTCCTGTGGATATGTTTAATAGTTGTTCTTTTCGTTTTACCAACGGAATATCCAGTGACGGCAAAGAACATGAATTATGCCTCAGTCGGATTTGGATCCGTGTTGATGATCTCATCGCTGGTGCATATATTCTCGGCACGATTTTGGTTCAAAGGTCCACGTACGAATATTGGCTCGACGACTGAACTAAAATCTTCAACAAATTCAGAATGAAGCATGATTCTCTTTATCTTTCTATGTTTGTAGTTTGAAAGTATTTTATTTGGAAAGAANCCAGTGACGGCAAAGAACATGAATTATGCCTCAGTCGGATTTGGATCCGTGTTGATGATCTCATCGCTGGTGCATATATTCTCGGCACGATTTTGGTTCAAAGGTCCACGTACGAATATTGGCTCGACGACTGAACTAAAATCTTCAACAAATTCAGAATGAAGCATGATTCTCTTTATCTTTCTATGTTTGTAGTTTGAAAGTATTTTATTTGGAAAGAACATATTCGAAACATTATAAAATGTGTTGTGATAGATCAGTAAACTAGTTGCCTGTTGATAGAGCACCTGCACCGATTCCGAAACCAACACCTTTAGGACCAAACAAACGCTGATAACAATCTAAAACAATCGAAGAACAAGTAGAGATATCTGTAATGGAAGATATTTCATTTTTACTGTTATCGTAAAGATTGCCATCGTGTTCAGAAAAATTTGCACCGTTGATACTTTTTTTGCAATGAGTACATCGATAGCATAATTTATGAAAAGACTAAATAAAGTATCAGAATGGACTTGAATTTCTTATTAGAATTATTTACTTGTCCAACCGCTTTGACTTCCTCAGCGAAATAAACAGGTTTGTTACAACGTGGACAAATATTACCTTTGGGTTTTGAACTCGAAGCAGATGCAGTAAGACCCATGATACCATTCGTCACCGTCTTATCAGGACTCTATTCAGAAGAGAAAATGATAGCATCGTTGCGTATGACTGATTTTTCGGTACTTACAGCAGCGTCTGACGAGGTCTTGCTATTGCCAGCTGATTTTTCAGCGAGCGGTGTCTAGAAAACAGAATTAAAAGTATGTGCGTTTAGTTTTATAATGAGTTGTTTTCTTTCTAACTTGATCAACAAGGTTATTGAGGCCACGAGGAATCCACGCCATGGTCGGCACGCAAAAAAGGAATCTACGATTATAGTAGAGCAAAAAAAATGTATCTCAAAAAAAGCAACGAACAAGTAGTTATAAATATGGCCTATTTATTCAAGATAAAAAGTCTTTTACTTGATACTTTATGCAAAAGAAATTCGAGACACTAAACAAGAAAAGTGAATCATCAATGCAGGTGTATGCATCATCGACAATTATTGTCACATTATTCATCGTTTATTTCCCACAGAAAAACAAATCTTCACATTTTTGATAAAAGCTTCATGGCCACTGTTTTCACTTCATAATAAGGCTCAAGACCGTATTTACCAAGTTCTCGACCCTGACCTGATTGTTTAAAACCACCGAATGGTGCTTGGAATTTCATTGCACCGTACGTATTCACCCAAACAGAACCAGCTTGCAATTCTTGAACAAACTTGAGAGCACGTGTCACTACAATAGAGAATCAAAAGTTGTTTACATGCTAAATCATGTATAATTTACAATCTTTTGTAATGACACCAGCAACTAGACCAAAGGGAGTCGCATTAGCTCGTTCAATCACTTCATCGTATGAGTCAAACTTGAGTACAGACATGACTGGTCCAAAAATCTAAAATTTGTAGTATCTGTGAACAGATTCGTAGACACGAGAATCAAAAGAAGGAAACCTCATCACGAGCAATTTCCATATCATCCGTGACACCACTGAACACTGCTGGTTGGATAAAATATCCTTGATCGTTGGCTTTTGTACCACCACATTCTAGTTTTGCACCAGCTTTCTTACCCGATTCGATATATTTCAAAATTCTGTCGAATTGCTGTTTACTAATCTATGCAATCGATCGTTCTAATTAATTACTAAACTCGCCTGTGTCGATTTACTTGAGGACCTTGCTGAGTATTATCATCGAATGGATCACCAACCACTCGCATTTTGGCTAGTGCCACACTCTTTTCGATAAATTGATCATAGATTTTCGAATGTACAAATGTACGTGATGCAGCGATACAGTTTTGTGCTGCATTATGGAAGATAGCTTCGTGTGCAACAAAAACAGCGAAATCGACTACAAATATCTTTCGATGACGAGGAACTCAACTGGAACAAAATCATGCACTTACGGTCAGCATCCTCACAGATGATCAAAGGCGATTTTCCACCTGTTTTTTTAATAAGGCAATAACAATTATAGAGAATAGGTTTTGACTAAACTTACCGAGTTCCAGTGTGACTCGTTTTAAGTTGGATTTGGCAGCATTTTCTTGAATCTTTTTGCCGACCTATATAACGAAAAATATGTTGAACAGTTAGTTCATTCGACCAAAACAGTATAAATAACTTACTTCAACAGAACCTGTAAATGCCACTTTATCGATGCGTTCATGAATGACAATGGCGTGTCCACAATTCGGTCCATCACCCGGTACAATATTAACAACACCTGGTGGAAATCCAGCCTATCATAATAAGATATAGATTAATGAAAATGATGACTTTAAAGAATACTTCTTTGATCAGAGCAGCGCAGTATAAAGCTGTAAGTGGTGTTTCTTCTGCTGGCTTCAAGATAACCACATTACCTATTCATACAAAGATACAGAAGATAATGAATATAAGTAAAGAAAAATACGGAGTTGTATTGACATACCACAAGCTAAAGCTGGACCTAGTTTCAAAGCCATCATTAATACCTAAATTGAAAGATGCTGAAAACTTCGGTTACACTAATTCTAGAAGTCTACCGGATAGTTCCTAAAATAAATAATAGGCGAGATATTATAGAAGGTGATACTGTGGTGTGATTACCATGGAATAATTTGTCCACAAACACCAACTGGCTCGTGGCGTGTATAAATAAATAGATCTGGTGTTGATGGAATCGTCTCACCAGTAAATTTGTCTGCCCATCCAGCATCTTCATACATATGCAGTTAAATTCACAGAACGTATGTGAAAATAAGTACATACAATAATCAATACAAGCCGCTGAATTCATTATATCTATTTCACTATTTACTAATGTTTTGCCATTATTCAGTGTTTCTAATTGCTACAAGATAGAATTTTCAATAGTCTTTCCGACAGAAAGAAAACTGACCGATAAATATTCAACATCTCGTCGAAGTAATTCAGCAAATTTACGCATTAAACCACCACGTGCAGACGGTTCCAATTCTCTCCATAATGAATCACTACGAAAAGCTTCACGAGCAGCTTCAACTGCTTTGTTGATGTCTTCCTACGTTTCGAAACGAAAAAAAACAAACTTTTTTTAGGTCAAACAATTTGAATCTAACGAACTCTGGTGCCTTCTTCTACGCGACAAATCTCTTCACCTGTACTAGGATTGAAAACAGGAAATGTTTTACCATTTGTCGCTGTATGCCATTCATTATTAATAAATATTTGAGTATATTTGATCTCAATATTCGGCACTTTCACCGTAAATGATGACATCTCTAATCAATAGTAATATAATTAGCTGAAGATATTTGAAACTTAAACGTAATTACCATATGATTACTTGTAAAGAATGTAGCCGACAAGAGCTGAATCTTACCTTCAGAAAATATTAGTATATGTTTTTTTGTAAAGCAATGCTTTTATATCTATTTTGCGCACTAAACCAAACTCATGTTATCATGACATGGCTCTCTTATCATTTATTTTCTTTTGTCATACCCTGCACACCCTGGTATTCAACAAATAGAGCTCATCCACAGTATTTCGCAATTATCATACGTCTGGCATATTGAAAAGAATATGGCCTGAACGGTGATATAAATACAATAGATAATGTTTATCTACATGATTTGTTTGAATAAGGTGCTAATAGAAACGTTTTTACAGGAAAAAGGACGAGGAGAGAGACGAGACGGGACAGAAAATTATTCGTTCTGGTGCGATCTCTGCTTCATACATGAATCTTGTGTAGAAAGGATTTATTAGCATATTCTCAATGTTGCGAAGCATATAATACAAACCAAAGCAAACCAACTAGATTTGAAAGAAAGTTCAATATTTATTTTCAACATTGCCAGACATTGAACATGTTCGTTGGAGAACGCTGTTGATATTGTGTTATTGACTTTTGATATTCTTTTCTATAAGATTCTGATGGAATGACAAAAATAAGAAAAGTAATGAGTGGTGGAATAAATGAAATGAAACATCCATTAAGAAGTACTGATATATCTTGTGCTGAATTCGTACATTTTTGATAAATAGGATAGGATCAAACGCGGTAATCCAAGAAGAAATAAAACCACAAGTGCAATTAATAATCGTCGAAGTTGTTTACGTAATTCATCTGAATGAAGTTGATTTTTTAATGTAATGGATGAAAGAATATCGTTGATTATCCCAAAGATAAAAGAATAGAATTGTTGAACAAATGTTTCATTTACGAATTGATTAATTGAGGGGCAATGATGAAATGAATCAATTCTTTGAATTATTTTTTTGTTAAAGGAATATAATTCGGTTGAAGAATACCTAAATAGAAGATCTTATTCAATGTTTCAATAAACGTTAAATGAAATGGTTTTAACCAATAAATTCTGATTGGATTGGTTGCCTGAGATATTGTTGATTTTTCTAATGTTTTTCGCGCTAATTTGTAGTCTATGCAAGGGGGAAAGTGAGACTTCAGACTTCAAATACTATCTGAAGTAGATGAAGTCGCACTTTTCCCCCTTGGTTGAGTTTCAGCTCATGTTTGGCGCCATTGGCATTCTATTGTAATTCATACGACGTTCTTTTTTTTCAGCATGGAAAGGCAAAAGATTTCTGCATAATTGTAACGAATCGGAAAGATCTCATTTCAAACGAAGGCTCACAATTATTGGTCGAATTCTAAAAATAACATTTCAGATTGGTATTAACCCTTCCGTTCCGAAGATATATATATATATATTCATATTGCTCTGCTTCACAGCGAGAAAGATATCTATCTTCTGAATGGAAACATCAAATAAACATTTATTGCCTAAATTATCTTTCGTTGTTAAGAGAATAGAAATGTATGAGATTGTATAATTCGTTTTTCTCTAATTTCACTCAATGAAATGTCTAATAAAGTAATCAGAAACAAAGAAGAGAAGTGAAACGTTTAATAAGCGGTATTATATACGCGAGCGGTAGGAGTGTCGATGGTAGTGCTAAACAGCGAATTATTTTCAGATTCAAAGTATCTATCTAAATATGAAAATACGGATATTTTGATGTAACCATAGTTGCTATAACGTCGAAACTTGATATCACTCAACTTACTACGAGTTCTTTTGTGTACTTTCAATTGGGATAACTATGCGCCGAACATCACTATGACGAAATATATCGCAATATAAGTGTTCGCGGAACAGCGTTACGCTTATTTACTTTCGGTCTGTAATTGTATTTTCTTTTCAGTAATAAATAACAACTTAGAAGAAACTTTTACGAATAAATCTTTCGTTTTATCTAACCACGAAATATTTTATGATTACAATCAATGCATATATTTAAGTACTGGAAACGATAAATGGTTGTTGTCGCAGAGACTTTCATCTTTAACATTCAGAATGAATGCAGAAAAGAATACGACTGCTGCACATACATCAACATCACGATCGAACTCTTGGGATCCTCTCGAGTACTGTAGGAAGCACAACTTTTCTGTACAAAGTACTCCACCACTTTCGATACGTCAATATGTCCGATCTACAATAAGAAATAGTCATGGCGATGAACCATGGAAACCAAGTGGCATTTACCACGCAAAAATTAACAATGGTGACAGAAACTCATCGAAAGCGTTGCCCCATCTCAAGCCTGAACCACGAAAAGAGCCACATCAAGATTCACGAACTCCTTGGTTTACAGCGGGTATTCATCGTTATGTAAAATCAGCATCACTGGAAACGAAAGAAAAAGAACGTCAAAGATTGAAAGATATGAAAAATAAACCTAAAAACAACACGCAACCACGAACTGTCGTGAAAGAGAGGATACCCTGGCGACCATCCGGTAACAGAATCTTTAAGCCAGTGCCCTATTTTGATTGTCCAAGTCTCCGATGGTCAATGGAGGATGTGAAACGCTCAATGCCTGAGTTTCAAACAACATCAACCAAATCATCATGAAACTTATGGAATTTTATTCTCCTTTTTGCAGAAAATTGTAAAAAAACTGAAAAATAGAGTATATTTAAGGAGTATGATTAGTGCCAGAATCTTGCCATATGTTCCTGATCATTCGTTCTAAATACACAAAACACGTTTCCAATAAAAAAGAAAGAAAAATTGTAAAAAAATCAATCCTACTTATAGCAACGACTTCCATAGCGACATTTTTCTTTCTTGAAATCATCGGGATGTGAATATGTTCTTAAATGATCGATGGTTTTACTAAAAACGCAAGAAAATAAATACGGGAAAGAGAAAGACTCGATGCTTACTCATAACACGCTCTCCCATATCGACATTTCACTTTTTTCAAGAGATCTGGATCTATTTCTTCTGGATGAACATATTTATTTCGGTGCTCGGAATCGTGTCTTTACGACGAATAAATATATAGTAAAGCTTTTCTTAGATAATCAATTACCTGAAGCAATCCGCTCCATAACGACATTTGAGTTTTTCATCCTGTTGATTACCACCGCTCATACGATAATCTGAATCACCTGGATGTGCAAACTCTTTCCGATGATCACGTTCAAAACTTCAAAACAAAAGTACATTGACAACTAGTCTATATTTATAATCACAATCCTACTTGTAGCATGCTCGACCGTATCTACACGGACGGCGTGCACCGACTATTCATAATGCATTGGTTTAGGATTTCGCACAATCAAATAAGATACTTACAAACTGAAGTCAATATCGTTGATGCTGGCGGATTAGCTGCAGGATTGCGATGGCCAGATCGAGGAAGTTTACCTAGAAGAAAATCCTAAATATCTTTCTAGATAAAGCTGTTAACAGAATCCTACTGAGTTCCTGTCGCAGATCGATTGGTACTTGCATAAAACATACATTGTCAACAGAACAGAAATGTTCATGGAATATTTTGATAATGATACTCAATGAAGGGTGTCCTTTCATTTGTAAATATGTTGATTTGGCGCTAGCACGCTCTTCTGGATCTTTTTTCAATAAAAGTTCAATAATTGCCTTGTAGCCACCTTCACGTGGGACAATAATATCTCTTGCATGTGGACTATTACAGAAATTTTCATATTCGAATTCGTTCTTCCATGGAAATCTCTCGAAAAACAAGACATAGAACATGACACCGGCTGCCCATGCATCGGATTTTTTNNGTGACGGCTAAGAACATGAATTATGCCTCAGTCGGATTTGGATCCGTGTTGATGATCTCATCGCTGGTGCATATATTCTCGGCACGATTTTGGTTCAAAGGTCCACGTACGAATATTGGCTCGACGACTGAACTGGAATCTTCAACAAATTCAGAATGAAGCATGATTCTCTTTATCTTTCTATGTTTGTAGTTTGAAAGTATTTTATTTGGAAAGAATATATTCGAGTCATTATACAATGCGTTGTGATAGATCAGTAAATTAGTTGCCTGTTGATAAAGCACCTGCACCGATTCCGAAACCAACACCTTTGGGACCAAATAAACGCTGATAACAATCTAAAACAATCGAAGAACGAAAGTAAAGATATCCGTAACGGAAGATATTTAATTTTTACTGTTATCGTAAAGATTGCCATCGTGTTCAGAAAAATTTGCACCATTGATACTCTTTTTGCAATGAGTACATCGATAGCATAATTTATGAAAAGACTATAAATAAAGTATCAGAATGGACTTGAATTTCCTATTAGAATTGATTACTTGTCCAACCGCTTTGACTTCCTCAGCAAAATAAACAGGTTTATTACAACGTGGACAAATGTTACCTTTGGGTTTTGAACTCGAAGCAGATGCAGTAAGACCCATGATACCATTGGCTACTGTCTTATCAGGATTCTATTGAGAAGAGAAAATAATAGCACCGTTGCGTTCGACTGATTTGTCGGTACTCACAGCAGCATCTGACAAGGCCTTGCTATTGCCAGCTGATTTCTCAGCCAGTGGTGTCTAGAAAACAGAATTAAGAGCATGTGCTTTTTGATTTATAGTGAGCTGTTTTCTTTCTAACTTGATCAACAAGGTTATTGAGGCCACGCGGAATCCACGCCATGGTCGACACGCAAAAAAGAAATCTACGATTATAGTAGAGAAAAACAAGTATCTCAAAAAAACAACGAACGAGTGATTATAAATATGGTCTATTTATTCAAGATAAAACGTCTTTTATTTGATACTTTATGCAAAAGAAATTCGAGACACTAAACAAGAAAAGTGAATCATCAATGTAGGTGTACGCATCGCTGGCAATAATTATTGTCCCATTATTCATCATTTATTTCCCACAGAAAAATCTTCACATTTTTGATAAAAGCTTCATGGCCACTGTTTTCACTTCATAATAAGGCTCAAGACCATATTTACCAAGCTCTCGACCCTGACCTGATTGTTTGAAACCACCGAATGGTGCTTGGAATTTCATTGCACCATACGTATTCACCCAAACAGAACCAGCTTGCAATTCTTGAACAAACTTGAGAGCACGTGTCACTACAGTAGAGAATCAAAAGTTGTTTACATGCTAATTCATATATAATTTACAATCTTTTGTAATCACACCAGCGACTAGACCGAAGGGAGTCGCATTAGCTCGCTCAATCACTTCATCGTACGAGTCAAACTTGAGTACAGACATGACTGGCCCAAAAATCTAAAAATGTGTAGCGTCTGTCAACAGATTCGTAGGCATCGAAGTCAAAAGAAGGAAACCTCATCACGAGCAATTTCCATATCATCCTTGACACCACTGAACACTGCTGGTTGAATAAAATATCCTTGATCGTTGGCTTTTGTGCCACCACATTCTAGTTTTGCACCAGCTTTCCTACCCAATTCGATATATTTCAAAATCCTGTCGAATTGCTGTTTACTAATCTATGCAACCGATAGTTCGAATTAATTACTAAACTCGCCTGTATCGATTTACTTGAGGACCTTGCTGAGTATTATCATCGAATGGATCACCAACCACTCGCATTTTGGCTAGTGCCACACTCTTGTTGATAAATTGATCATAGATTTTTGAATGTACAAATGTACGTGATGCAGCGATACAGTTTTGTGCTGCATTATGAAAGATAGCTTCGTGTGCAACAAAAACAGCAAAATCAACTAGAAATATCTTTCGATGACGAGGATCTCGCTGGAACAAAATCATGTACTTACGGTCAGCATCCTCACAGATGATCAAAGGCGATTTTCCACCTGTTGTTTTTTTTTAATAAGGCAATAACAATTCTAGAGAATAGGTTTTTTACTAAACTTACCAAGTTCCAGTGTGACTCGTTTTAAGTTGGATTTGGCAGCATTTTCTTGAATCTTTTTACCGACCTATATAACGAAAAATATGTTGAACAGTTCGTTTATTCGACCAAAACAGTATAAATAACTTACTTCAACAGAACCTGTAAATGCCACTTTATCGATACGTTCATGAACGACAATGGCGTGTCCACAATTCGGTCCATCACCTGGTACAATATTGACAACACCTGGTGGAAATCCAGCCTATCATATTGAGATAAAGATTAATGAAAATGATGACTTTAAACAATACTTCTTTGATCAGAGCAGCGCAGTATAAAGCTGTAAGTGGTGTTTCTTCTGCTGGCTTCAAGATAACGACATTACCTATACATACAAAGATACAGAACATAATGAATATAAGTAAAGAAAAATACGGAGTTGTATTGACATACCACAAGCTAAAGCTGGACCTAGTTTCAAAGCCAGCATTAATACCTAAATTGAAAGATGCTGAAAATTTCGTTTACATTTCGTAACTGTAGAAGTCTACCGGATAGTTCCTAAAAGAAACAATAGGCGAGATCCTATAGAAGATGATACTGTGGTACAATTACCATGGAATAATTTGCCCGCAGACACCAACTGGCTCGTGACGTGTATAAATAAATAGATCTGGTGTCGACGGAATCGTCTCACCAGTGAATTTATCTGCCCATCCAGCATCTTCATACATATGCAGTTAAATTCACAGAACGTATGTGAAAATAAGTACATACAATAATCAATACAAGCCGCTGAATTCATTATATCTATTTCACTATTCACTAATGTTTTGCCGTTATTCAGTGTTTCTAATTGCTACAAGATAGAATTTTCAATAGTCTTTCCGACACAAAGAAAACTGACCGACAAATATTCAACATCTCGTCGAAGTAATTCAGCAAATTTACGCATTAAACCACCACGTGCAGACGGTTCCAATTCTCTCCATAACGAATCACTACGAAAAGCTTCACGAGCAGCTTCAACTGCCTTGTCGATATCTTCCTACATTTCGAAACAAAAAAAACTTTTTTTAGGTCAAACAATTGGAATTCAACGAACCCTAGTGCCTTCTTCTACATGACAAATCTCTTCTCCTGTACTAGGATTGAAAACAGGAAATGTTTTGCCGTTTGTCGCCGTATGCCATTCATTATTAATAAATATTTTAGTGTATTTGATCTCAATATTCGGCACTTTCACCGTAAATGACGACATCTCTGATCAATAGTAATATATTAGCTGAAGATATTTGAAACTTCAACGTAATTATCATATGATTACTTGTGAAGAAGTAGCCGACAGGAGCTGGTGAATCGTACCTTCAGAAAATGATAGTATATATTTTTTGTAAAGCAATGCTTTTATATCTATTTTGCGCACCAAACCAAGCTCATGTTATCATGACATGGCTCTCTTATCATTTATTTTCTTTTGTCATAGCCTGCACACCCTGATATTCAACAAATAGAGCTCATCCACAGTACTTCGAAATTATCATACGTCAAGTAGATTGAAAAGAATATGACCTGAATTCGCACATTTTCGATAAATATGATAGAATCAAACGTGGTAATCCCAGAAGGAATAAAATCAATTGTTGAGCAAATGTTTCATTTTACGAATTTATTAATTGAGGGGCAACGATGAAATCAATCGATTCTTTGAGTTATTTTTTGTTAAAGGAATATAATTTGGTTGAAGAATACCTAAATAGAAGATCTCATTCAATGTTTCAATAAAAATGAAATGAAATGGTTTCGAGCAATAAATGCTGATTGAATTTGTTGCTTGAGATATTGATGATCTTTCTAATGTTTTAACAGCTGATTTTTAATCTATGCAAAGGGGCGGAAAGCGAATCTTCAGACTTCAAATACTATCTGAGGTAGATGAAGTCTCGCTTTCTCCCCTTGGTTGAGCTTCATGTCATGTTTGGAACTATTGACATTCTATTATCACTCATACGATGTTCTTTTTTCTCAGCATGAAAAGGCAAAGGATTTCTGCATAATTGTAATGAATCGGAAAATACGGATATATCAATGTAACCATAGTTGTTAACATCGAAACTTGACATCACTTAACGTATTACCATCTAGTTCTTTTGTGTATTTTCAATCGGGATAACTATGCGACGAACATCACTATGATGAATATATCGAAAAAGGAGTGCTCGGGGAATAGCGTTACGCTTATTTACTTTCGGTCTGTAATTGTATTTTCTTTTCAGTAATAAATAACAACTTCGAAAAGATTTTTACGAATAAATCTTTCTCTTTATCTAACGACGACATATATTTAAGTACTGGAAGCGATAAATGGTCGTTGCCGCAGAGATTTTTCACCTTTAACATTCAGAATGAATGGAGAGAAGAGTACGACTGCTGCACATACATCAACATCACGACCGAATCCTTGGGATCCTCTGGAGTACTGTAGGAAGCACAACTTTTCTGTTCAAAGTACCCCGCCACTTTCGATACGTCAATATGTCCGATCTACAATACGAAATAATCATGGCAATGGACCATGGAAACCAACTGGCGTTTACCACGCAAACATTAACATCGATGACAGAAACTCATCGAAAGTATTGCCCGATCTCAAGCCTGAACCACGAACTGTCGTGAACAAGGGGACACCCTGGCGTCCATCCGGTCACAGAATCTTTAAGCCAGTGCCCTATTTCGATTGTCCAAGTCTCCGATGGTCAATGGAGGATGTGAAACGCTCAATGCCCGAGTTTCAAACAACATCAACCAAATCATCATGAAACTTATGGAATTTTATTCTCCTTTTTGCAGAAAATTTTCAAAAAAAACTGAAATATAGCTGAGTATATATATGGAGTATGATTAGTGCCAGAATCTCGCCATATGTTCCCGATCATTCGTTCTAAATACACATGTTTCCAATAAAAGAGAAGGAAAATCGTAAAAAAAAGCAATCGTACTTATAGCAACGAGTTCCGTAGCGACATTTTTCTTTGTGGAAGTCATCAGGATGTGAATATGTCCTTAAATGATCGATTGTTTTACTAAAAACGCAAGAAAATCAATACGAGAAAGAGAAAGATTCGATGCTTACTCATAACACGCTCTTCCATATCGACACTTCACTTTTTTCAACAGACCTGGATCTATTTCTTCTGGATGGACATATTTATTTCGGTGCTCGGAATCATGTCTTTGCGACGAATAAATATATTATAAAGCTTTTCTTCGATACTCAATTACCTGAAGCAATCCGCTCCATAACGACATTTGAGTTTTTCATCCTGTTGATTACTACCGCTCACACGGTAATCTGAATCACCTGGATGTGCAAACTCTTTGCGGTGATCACGTTCAAAACTTCAAAATAAAAGTACATTTAAAACTAGTCTATATGTATAATCACAATCCTACTTGTAGCATGCTCGACCGTATCTACACGGACGGCGTGCACCGACTATTCAGAATGCATTGATTTAGAACTTCGCACAATCAAAAACGATACTTACAAACTGAAGTCAATATCGTTGATGCCGGCGGATTAGCTGCAGGATTGCGATGGGCAGATCGAGGAAGTTTACCTAGAAGAAAATTCTAAATATCCTTCTAGATAAAGTTCATAACGGAATCCTACTGAGTTCCTGTCGCAGATCGATTGGCACTTGCATAAAACATACATTGTCAACAGAACAGAAATTTTCGTGAAATATTTTGATGATAATACTCAATGATGGGTGTCCCTTCATTTGTAAATACGTTGATTTGGCGCTAGCACGCTCTTCTGGATCTTTTTTCAATAAAAGTTCAATAATTGCCTTGTAGCCACCTTCACGTGGGACAATAATATCTCTTGCATGTGGACTATTACAGAAATTTTCGTATTCGAATTCGTTCTTCCATGGAAATCTCTCGAAAAACAAGACATAGAACATGACACCGGCTGCCCATGCATCGGATTTTTTNTTCATTTGTAAATATGTTGATTTGGCGCTAGCACGCTCTTCTGGATCTTTTTTCAATAAAAGTTCAATAATTGCCTTGTAGCCACCTTCACGTGGGACAATAATATCTCTTGCATGTGGACTATTACAGAAATTTTCATATTCGAATTCGTTCTTCCATGGAAATCTCTCGAAAAACAAGACATAGAACATGACACCGGCTGCCCATGCATCGGATTTTTTATGCAAATGTCGAGCCATAACATTGTTCGAATCACGACGTAGAAATTCTGGTGAAGCAAAATAAACTGTATAAGCTTTATTAGCGTCGACAGTGATCAGTGCACATCTAGTATTCATTTTTTCTACCGTACCAAAATCAATTAGCTTGACATGGAAATGTTGACGCGGACTTTGAACAATGACCAGATTTTGTGGTTTAATATCACCGTGAATAATATTGAGTTTCTCGAGAAAGATCAATGCGCGAAGGACGTGAACAATAATGACAATACCAAACATAAATTTTTGTTGTGGTTCTCTGTGAGCAGCATTATTAAACCAAAAGGTTAACAGATCAGTTGCCGCTAATTCCATCGCAATAAAAATACTCTCTTTCGTAAATTTACAACCATAATAGTCAATGACAGGATGACTATCAATGGCAATGCTTTTAATTAAGCGTAGAAAGTGAATTTCACTTTGGATTTCTTCTTGAACGCCAGCAGTATTCTTCATAATTTTTACAGCCACTACACGATTACGTTTTCGATCTTGTGCTTTGTAAACCTGTCCAAAACCACCTCGATTAATGAATTGTGTTATTTCATAATGTACACCATCGATTTCGATATGTTTTATATCATTTTGGTCGCCTAAATTCGGCTTGATTGGGTTCTTTTGAAAATTCAACAGCTTGCCCATTTGTTCAATGCTCGCTTCGTAATGTTTCTTGTTGTTACCATGATCTCTTGCAAAATTCTTTGCATGTTGAGCATTATGTATCATTACAGAATCATGTTGATGATCTGAAGGCGCTGCTCCCATAGTCGACTTGCTTTTCCAACAAAAATTGATCGATAAGGAATAAAACACACGTGTGTAAATATGAAATATTACTCAAGTGAGAAGGTATTTCGCAAGAGAACGGCGACGTCGTTTGAAACTTTTTT